>KZ105485.1:5100-73198 GCA_000504405.2 Mycosphaerella sp. Ston1
ATGAACACCATCATCACTACGCGTGCCGGCAAGGATCTCATCTCGTCTCTCGTGGCCGGTCTGCTCACCATTGGATCGCGCTTCGGTGGTGCCCTTGATGGCGCTGCAGAGGAGTTTACCCGCGCTTTCGACAAGGGTCTCTCCCCACGTGATTTCGTCGATACTATGAGGAAGGAAAACAAGCTCATCCCGGGAATTGGTCACCGTGTCAAGTCACGAAACAACCCCGATCTCCGTGTTTCGCTCGTCAAAGAATACTGCCAGAAGAACTTCCCTTCGACCAAGCTCCTCGACTACGCCATTGCCGTGGAGACTGTCACTACATCGAAGAAAGACAATCTTATCCTGAACGTTGATGGATGTGTTGCAGTCTGCTTTGTTGATCTCCTCCGCAACTCTGGCGCTTTCTCCGCCGAGGAAGCCGAAGACTATCTCAAGATGGGTGTCCTCAACGGTCTTTTCGTCCTGGGTCGATCTATCGGTCTCATCGCTCACTTCCTGGATCAGAAGCGTCTGCGTACTGGTCTCTACAGACATCCTTGGGACGATATCACTTACCTGCTCCCAGAGCTTGGCAAAGGTGCTCCAGGCAACGAGGGTCGTGTCGAAGTCTCGATATAAGAGCAAACACTTCGCTCTGATACCTTTTTTGAGGATTGCTTCTTGTTCTTAGCGACGAGGGTTGTAGCTCTCATGGCTGGCGTTCTGATGAGATGTCACGGCGTGATGAAATATGCCGTGCATAGAAAGCTTTAGATGGTTCGGGACTTCTATTGAGTTGTAGATATACCCACAAACAGATCGATGCCCGACATGGCATTCGCGCTGTAATAGCACGCACCAGCGAGCGTCACAAGCACACAACTTTTAGTTCCACGTACAGCGCGGTTTGTTATATGACTCTTGTCTCTTCCATCCCTGATATGCTTGCATTTCATCCCCTCTTACATCCACTCAGTATGCCAACCCGCCACAATCTACGAAGGACCTCCACCAAAGATTCCTACTTCTAACAGCCTATCATCCATCAACTTCAAAAAAACCACACTACATACATGTACGTACTCAGTCAGTCGGTACATACATGTATCCATGTATCTTTTCTCCTCAGTGCAAAGATCCAGAAAAGGACCGGCCGAAGCCGGCTAATGTAATTCCTGCGATGAGCTGAGGTAATGACATAATAACGTACATGTGAGAGTAATAAGAGTGCAAGACTACCTTACCTACATGTAGTGTAGATATAGCACGGGTTCGATGTAGTTTATGTCTTAGACATATCTTTCTATCCAAGCTGATATCAATAAGAGAAGGAAGAGGAGGAGAAGAATATCGGGAAGATAGGGAGCAATAGAGGCTGTAGTCGTGCATTGTGCCAGTATAGTGGCAGTATGAGATCATTTTCTTGGGTCTGTCCAGATTTTCAGCAGTTGCGCAACATGCAGTTGCCCTCGAGAGGCATGTGTTCAGCGGCTAAACTTGGATACTGCATGAATTTCTCTGTGTTCTCACTGGTTGTACTGTGTCGTTTCCCTACCATCGACGTCGCTGTCGCTAGAATGCCATATTGCACCAGGCGTAGACTTCTTCCATATCTCTGCTCCATTTTAACTCTGCAACGCTTCTCGCGCTTTCCCTTGCTTCTGGCGGCTCGGTTCGGGGGCTGTGGCAGTGACTAGCGACGCCTGGTTCATGAGGTCGATCTACACTCACCCGCAGGCCTGCTCGCCATTGACCTCGTGGTTGTGTTCAATGCTTTTCCAAAGCACTACGCGTTTTGTATCTCAAGCCCTTAAGAGCAGCTTCGCCACCTTGACCCAGATTTCTCACACAGTGTTCGTACAGAACCGGTTTAAGCAACGCCTGTCCAAGCTAGAGGACCGCGTCCGATGGAGAGTGGTTTGGGCAGAAATCAGGCGTGCCCGTGGCGGGTTAAGTGACAAAAGTGGACTTTTCTTTCCAGGAGGTCATCCAGGAGAGATGTAAGATCTGAGATGTTGGTACCGTCGAAGGCGTCCGGGATCGGACGTGCAACGCCTCATCGAGATCGGTCTGCGATGGGGTACGTTGAACTCTCGTCAGCGGAAAGAGATGTCCAGCGGCGAGAAGCTGGCAGCGTGAACGCACAGAGCGTGCCAAGGCCGCAATGTTCTCGACAGATTGGAAAGGACACGGCAGGTGATCTACGCAGTGGTAGCGCCTGCACAGCGTCTGAATAGAGACGTCTCTGTCCTTCACATGAATACCGGCCTCGTCGCAGTAGACCATCAGCCGCGCATGTAGAGTTTGTAGAGTAGTTTCCTCCATGCGTGGCTTAGCACTGCAATTCTGCAATCCCAGCAAAAGTGGTGCCCTGGCACTTACACTTACTGTGCTCCGGATCGAACAGAAAAAGGTGCAATGCAGAAGCAAAAAGAATCGGTCCTGCTATGAATCGAACATAGGATTTCCGGTCTGAAGTGGTGTACACGACAAGGTACTATGGCGGCACCGCTGGCAACGACCCTCACATAGTATGGGAACCTGTGACCCGGACGTCTTAAACCACTAGACTACAAGACCTAAGTGGGATGATTTGATTGATGGAGGTGGACGAGCGCGCACCACTTGTATAGTCTGCTGCGCAGCGGGATCCCTTGGGCACGCTGATCCATGTACTGTCGCTACAGAGACTCTGACGTGTCGACGAGTTCCGCGATGGCCATGGCTCTGCTGCCGCGCTGATTGCGGTCGTGTTGGCTGAAAGTGGATGGAAACGTCCAGTGCCGAGGAGATACTTGATGAGTCGTGTCTTGTCGTCAAAACTTCGCCCAATGCATCAACACCATGAACCTCCGCCCAAGCCGCGCAGCGACCAAACACACCGCATGTCGACCTGCTCTTCTCGAAGAGTCCCCAATATCTAGGCTGCTGCTACAAGCTTTGCGTTTCCTGGGAGCGGAGACACAGCTGGCAGTTGGAGAAATGGACGTGTCATGGACAAGGCCTTTTTCTGGGACCCAGAATGGCAGGGAATGAACATGTCCAACCACGAGCAAGGCAAGCAGACGCACAGTGCAAGGCACATGTCCATCCACGAGCAAGGAAAGTGGAAGCAGAGTGCAAAGCGCACTCGTGCCATCCAGGATGTGTGATTGGCAAAAGAGCTCATACACCTGCTGCGATGCTGATTCCGTACCCGATGGTGTCGAACTTGAATGGGACATCTGGGAGCACCTCTGAGAGACGGATGCCGGTTGTGCCATATCATAGGCCAAAGTGCCTCTGGTCACTGCGAGAGCTCTTCTGTCAATAATATCTGGACCATGATGCTGCCTTATCCTTCAGCGCGGGTGCCATACTTTCAATCTTCTCAGACACGAGTTGACCCGGGATGCTGGTCGCGACCAGGCACATCATATGCTTGCGTGGGTTGACTTGACCTCGAGACACTAGTACGTTCTTGCTGGAATGATTGCTCGTCTTGAGATGTGATCTCCTGACTACACCACGACTGGCACGATCATGAGAATCGTAAGACGACGAGGTGTTCCACAAAGTCTGCACAAGGCTTCATGGGTCGTGTGCTATTGCTGCGCAACATTTCAGATCATATGATGCCGAGCTGTCGCTGCCAGAAAGTCGTGGACCCAGTCTCGACTTTACGGTATGATATATGGTCGAGCCAGACTTCCAGATGACGTGACATTGGTATTGGACCTTGGATATTGTTATGTCATCGCCGTGGATACTGCAAGGTGTCGTTGAACGCGGAACTTGGCCAGTCCATTATGCATTCCCGTCCTGAATTGTGAGCCTGAATCCTAGGCTAGAAGTCCAGTGTGCCAGCAATCATCTCCATGCTGCTAAGGAAGACCTTGGGATGGTCATTGTGGAAAGGACGATGATATGCGAGTCTGGGAGACAGGGAGGTGGCGTGCAACCAAGGATCTGCGCCAAGCTCGTATTGAGACAGGCTCCACGCTACTCGATGCTCTTTCGACCTCTATCCTTCACCTTCGCTACCGACTGTGAGGTTTTATCTTGTCTGTCGTCTGTGTTGCCTCGCAGCTTCGTTAGCCATGACTCTGCAGTATGCAGAGCCTACCACCGATCCTCCTAGCCTTCGAACGTCCTCGGCGATAGCATTGCGCGCAGCATATCAATCATGAACGGGCAGGTCATGTTATGACAGCAATAGCTCTGGCATGCGCACATGGCTGTAATCACCACATCTGCCTCCTTCTTGCGAACCCTTCTCCCTCTGCCAGTATAGAGGTTGATCCACGACAGACCCGCACGTGATATAAGGGGTTGCCTGGCTCGATGTGTAGGCTACGCGCTCTGCATCGAGAGTGGTGTGATATGGTGTTGGGAGATGAAGAGCAATATTTGCGCGAATCCCGTCAAATGGACGTATGTATGGGCAAGCAGGTAGACCCTGCTGTATCATACCATCCGTCCCGACTCTCGCAATGCTCGCGCCCAATGCTATTCGCCGCGTGCCTTTCCCCGGAAGACCTGTTGGAGGACACAAAGGCGATGTTGGCTCGGTGATTGAGACTGATGGCGGATCGATACGATGGCGTGGAAGCTACCTGCAACACTGATGGCAGTGGAGGCATATCTGAGTGTGACATCGGGAGGGTGATCCAGATCCGCCTGTGCTTCCATGGGCAATATCATGCGGCGAAGGCGTGCCGCCATGAAGCGTCGCGGGAGGCCATTGCGCCAGTCGCGCAGAATCGTGGGCCGGATCACATCGAGTGGCGCGAGGACAATCCAGGACTAGGAGGGAGGATGGGTGGAACTGCGAGATCAGGTCAAGTCGAGCGTGATGTTGGCAGATGTCGCAATACACGAAGCCACTGCCCTCGCTCAGGCCGTCATGCAGTCATGCCGTCGTTGGTTCGAGGACCGAGGACCGCGTTATTCTCTGGCCGTGTGCCTGATGTGCTGAGGTATGCTCTCGCTGAGCGGCCATGGAATGTCTGTCTCCTGAGTCCGTGAGGTGGAAGTGCGTCCTTGTTGACGGCGGCGAATGCTTCGTGGCCAGGCAGTCTGAAGGCACGGAGCCAGGCGGCTACCAGCACAAACCGCTCGCTCTCAACAAGTGGATGACAAGAGTCAAGATGCCCGTCTCCTCTTCCATGTAAGCGATGAGGAATAGGCACCAGCGCGCAGTGACCTCGATTTGTTGTTGTCATACGACTCGGGGTGGGTTTGGTCAAGACTCGCGACTTTGCCCTAACTCCGACTCCGACGATGTCGACTCTGGAAGACAAAGACACGCCTTCGACGGCGCAACTCGAGCACCGCTTCAGTATGACGGCTATTCTGATCTGACGGCCTGATGTCTAGTTGCTCTATGCATCAGTGTTAGTGGTGGTGGTGGTGAGCAGGACCAGAGGCTTGGAACGACCCCTGTCAGACTAAGCTGGCTCTTACATTTAAAGATTGTAAGAAATGCTGCTTACTTAACCCAGAGAAGAAGCTCAGCCAGTGAGAACATATAGGGAACTTGGCCTATTGCTTCAGGTATGTTGTCGCGCAACATTTCCAATGAACACCGTTCACTACGTGGCTGTTAAGCAGTGCCCGGGGGGTTGGCACCTCATAAGGGACATATCCACGACACAGTGTAGGAGTTCCCTTCGTTCTAAGCAAACGAAGTTTTTGCACCGCAGTTCTCCTGTTCGAATGCAGCCGGGGGCAATACTTATTCTTTTGCCGAATTACACTCCTGTGACCGACACACCTCCACTACATCACATGCAGGCCACAACGGCCATTCATTTGGCCGTGAGCTGCATTGAAGTGACACTCCAATCCACAACGTAACTTGTGACGGTCTCAATGCGTCTCGTGGCGGAGAACTGTTCACTGGAGGGAATAATGTGTCTTCTTTTGATAATCCTTTGCCAAGACATTAAGCCTCCAGTCTCTCCTGCGCCGACATTTTCCTTACCTGGTTACAAACGCTCCAGTGAAGATTTACCATACGGGGCGAGCACCTCATCACAAGACACAGCCTTCTTCTACCGTCATTTCCCGTTACGCCTGGGTTTGTAGGTTCAGCGCGCGGAACATGACTTGCAGCCGCCAGCAGGACGCCTTTCACTAGCCGTTTGATCACCTTCCGCGAAAGATGTAACAAGACAGCTAGCTCAGATTTCCCAGTCTCCCCTTACTCTCACTCGTACACCGAAAGCTCTCGAAGTCAAAGAAGAGCGCCGCGCCAATCGAACTGTGGAAAGGGAGGTTGAGATGTTGCAGCAGTATGCCAATGGTGAGGGACCTGACTTCACGAGTGTCTACTCACGCAGTGTGAAACTGCTTGCGGCCGCGTACCGCGGTATTCCTCTTGGCGATTGAACTACGGGACGAGGAACTCTGATACGTTGTCTCTGAGCTGAGGTAGAGCTGAGCCGAGTACAGCGGCGTCTGCTTTCGAGTCTCGCAAGAGCAAGGCGGAACATAACTACGGGAAGGGAGAGAGAGCAGAGAGAGAGAGAAGATAAGAGAGAGAGAGAGGAAGAGAGAGAGAGAGAGAGAGAGATCTACGCATTGTAGTTTCAATGGAGCGCTGTCTAGCTGCGACAAAGGGGCTCGGAGCAAGCCTCTAGGCAGGTTTGTCGCGCGTGTCCACATGCTCGACCTAGCGTAATCTGCTAGCACCAGCAGACCGAGTCCATACCACCATGATTTCGCGGTCTTCCCGATCAGCTACACAGTGTCCACCCGAGCAGAGGATCCATTCTGACCGGCCAGAATGCGCCATGCAGTGCTTGAGCAGCATCGAGCATGAGATCCCTCCCCTTGCTCAACACTCCACTCAGAGCTAGTATCGCATGAGTCGAGCCCTGATACACCTTGACAGTAGTCTGCACTCCCGACGCCCTCAGCTGGCTCGAAAACGACAGCGCTTCGGTAGCGAGCAGATCGTACTCGGCCACAGCTAGCCAGGTCGGCGGACATTTCGAGAGGATCTTGCTAGGTGCCAGATTCGGCGACGTCTGCCAGTTCTCTCGATCCGGGTATCTCTCGTCTCGACCGTGTCCGAGTGGCAGATACATTCTCCGATACCACAGCATTCTCGAGGGCGTCAGCCAGGGAGAATGGAGGTTATACCACCCATCGCCAGGCGTGGCAGTGTTATCGATAACAGGAACGATCAGGAGCATGAGCACCGGCTTGAACGACGGAAATAAGCAAGCAGCTTCGAGGACCAGCACAGCAGCTAAATTTCCTCCACTGTTTACATGGAGGAAAAGAAAAAAAAAGAATAAGTCAGCTTTCGTGTACACAAACAAATGTTTTTTTGGTTTTTTTTTTTCAGGAAGAAACCTAAGTTTTGATTTTTTCTTTTTTTTTTCGTGCTGACACACGCGCATGTTCCCCCAATTGCCACTCTTTCCAAATCCATCGCGTAGTATTTCGGCGCTTCTTTCAATAGCCATACGAGCGCTTCGACGGCGTCTTCTGCTGCGGTCGGATATGCGAATTCGGGCGCAAGGCGATAGTCGATTGTGACGACAATGCACTGTGAAGCTGACAGACAGACAGCAACTCACAACGTCAGTATTTTTTATTCGCGGTCACAAAAACATCCTCTGCTGAGTAACAAGCGACAGCGACAGCGGTCGGTGAATAGATAGATGGATAGGTCGGGTGTTAAACACAGCGCAAAAAACTCAACTCACTTTGACAAAGATACGTCAAAAAATCATTCTCACTATCCAACCCGCCCGTCACCCAGCCTCCGCCATGTAACCAATATAGCACGGGGTATTTGGCCACGGGGTGGTGCTGGCTCGAATCCGGCACAAAGACTCGTACGCGACATCTTTCCAATTGCACATCGCGTATCAGGCCGACTCGCACGGGCATGGAACCTCCTGATAGAGTGGGGAGTTGAGATCGTGTGGATGCGTTCCATGTCATTTGCTCGTCTGGGACCAAGTATTGGATGCAGTTGTCGTGGAAGGCGACGTATTCGGGGTCGAGGAGGATTCTCATGCTGGGATGTAAGGGCTGGTAGACGGTGAGTTGTTGGCCATCTGGAGGCGTTGGGCTAGAATATGTGTTTGGTGGTTGTTGTTGTTGTTGCCATTGATTCATCATTATGCGGGCTTTTGTTTCGATTGATTAGAAGGACGTATATTCCCTCGAATATGTATGCAGTCCAAAGAACAAAAGGTGGACTTCCATGTGCTGTACGGGCCCATGTCGGTATGCTGGGGCCAGGCTTTTGTGTGTGTAGTACGAATAAATTGCCGGCAGGCCAGCCGATCTAGATCCATCATCCATGCTGTACGCTTTCTTTTTTCAATTGTTTCTCACTTTGTATAAATATATTATCGACTTGATTTCAGGACCGCCAATGCCTCTCTACAACTGACTGCACCTCCACCTACATATCCCTTTCAATCCTCCTCCTCCAATTCCTCCTCTTCCCCACAATCTCAACCTCTCCCTTTCCCACACCTCCTACGAGCAATTCGCATACGAATCACTAAAATTCGGAGGTCCCTCTATCCCCCAATGGAAAATACATCCATTCCCTTGTACCAAACACGGCTTTTCCTACACACCCGCAAAAAGAACAAAAACAAGTCAGTGAATGCAATTCATCAAAAAACTTTTGTCTTTTCAAATGTCCCCCCAGTCTGCATGCAGATATATATATACTTTTCAATCGGGATAAAAAGAAACTAAGGACATACGGAAGAACATCTTAAGAAATCGCCATTTTCGTGGTTACGGCAGTATCCGGCTCCGAAAGGTTTGGTGCAGCTCTGAGGAAATGTTGTCAGTTGTTGATTGTTGTTTTAGTACCCTATTACGATGAGGTAGGAGAGGAGAAAGGAAAGGAGGGTCAGAATACTTACAGCTCCGGCAGAGACAGTTGCTACAAACAGAGCGACGGCAGCTGCTGTTGCGGTTGAGAGCTTCATTGTGTTGTCTTTCTTTCTGCTAATAGGAAGGATATCAAGAGGTAAAGGTGGTAGTGGAGGTGGAGTGATGATAATGGGGAGAGGCAACTAAACATCAATACCAGGCTGGCTGGACCTGAATACCTTACTAGTTACATATATTCGTAGTTTTCGTATAAGTAGAACTCGTATGTATGTAGTAGTAGCAGGTACGGGTTTCATAGGTGGCACCATAAAAATCGTTTATCTCTCTCTGGCGACGCATATTCTTCCAGTCTTTTCCCGTCGTTTCCCGAGACATGTCCTCTCTGTCTCGTTCAGTAGCGCTATATAGCGGCAATAGTTAGAAGTCTGGGCAAGTGCTTATATTGTTACTCGAAACAGCTGGATTTCCTTGTGTGTCTCTTGGGCGCGCTTTTGCTGATTTATCGGATTTTTTGCGATATATGGTGATCAGTAGGGTGGTCTATGGAGGTCTTGGTTTGCTCACTGTCTTTCATATGCTGCTGATGGCGCGGATCCTCAGCAAGCCGTGTTGAGGAGAAGGTTCAGGTCGGACTTTCATAGGTGTATTGTTGGCTGTTATGCTGCATCCTGTCGGCGGCTCTGGTGGGTTTCTCGTTACTATCCTCGCTTTATCGCCTCTCCCTTCTCGATAAGTGGACTGCAGAATGATGTATGCCATTACGCTGGATCTGCTGCTCCTGGTACCGTGTCCTACGCGATCGTCGAGCATTATTGGCGATAGCTATCACTGCGAGTGCAACTCGGGTCTCGACCAAGGTTGCGAAGAAATGCTTCATCAGCCCAAAGAGCTTCATCAGCCTTACGGCTATTGAGTAGCTGACTTCGTGGCGGGCGTGCCATGAAGCATGCCGTCGAGTATTGCACATAACAAAACCTGCCACTTCCTTCAATCCACATATCCATCTCAGCATCAGCTGCCCAACCACCCTTCAAACAGCCCATTCCTCAGCAGCAGGATGTCTCTCAAGTTCCCTCATCAACTACAAACCCATCAATCAGCAACAGTCACGCATCGTCCACACCCAAAAGCCAAAAAAAAACAGAAAAAAAAACAAGAGAAAAACAAAGCCAAGCTTACTTCCGCCGTAGTCTGAAACCTCAACCTCTCCGCAACCTCCTCTCCAACTCTCAACTGCACCCCCTGCGTCCAAAAACTCCTCACCCACCCCACCGCTCTTCCCCGTCCCCCACCACCACCATTCTTCTCCGCATCACTCAAATCCGCCACCACATACCGAATATCCTTCAGCAATTTCCGATACTCGGGCATCACGCACCCCAGCCACGCGAAATAATCATACGGTTCGGGAAACATGAAGACGGAATTACTGTAGTAGCTCCTCGCGAAGGTGGCGCGTGTGGATCGGCTGATGTGCATTAGATGGGGGACGCGGTGGAGTGAGCGGGCGCGTGTGGTGGGGGGGAGGCGCCGGACGCGGCGGATGGTGGGTTTGGCGAGGAAGACTAAGTTCCAGATTATGTCGAAGAGTTCTTGGGGGAGGCGGTGGAGGTGGGTGCGTAATATGTGGAGGTTGTTGGGGTCGGTGGGGGGCATGGTGGGTTTTTGTTTTCGTGGCTTGTTTTTGGGAGGGTTGCGTTACTTCTTCATGACAGAATGGGTTTTTTTTGGGAGAGAGATGCGGTGGTGGTGGTGGTGGTGGTGGTATATGTCTGTACCTACTTTGTCTTTGGCAGGGTATCGGTGTGCTATGTAAACCAGTCTCATACCCATGACCATGGATCTCGAGCATGTTTTCCCAGACAATGACTGAGTATGACTCCTATTTACTGTCTTGGAGCGGAAATTCAATTCCATTCACGCCCGTGTTGCGTACTTTTCGACACGTGAACCAGCTCGATCTGACTGCCTTGCAAGATCCGAAAGTGATGTCTAAAAAGTCTCTTGTTCGCGGAATGTGTGAGCTGCTGCGAGGAATTGGAGCGCTCTTCTCCATGCCGAGCCCCGACTGCCAGGTATCCTTGAACTCCAGCGAGCCCCTGTTGCCGATGGCTTCCGCGGTGGCCGTGACAGCTTACAACAACACAAGACATGTGAAGGGAATTTACTGTCGAGTGTCACTGCCTAAGGACTTTCTGTAGTATGACACCAAGACTGTCCGACTACACCAAACATCAGCTAGGTTTCCCGACAATTCAAAGCAAATACGCACATGTGGTGGTTGCGTGATCTGGAAATGGTTGCCAGTCATGTAGTCGAAAGAGTACTGAGCTCCTGGGAGGAGCTTCTCCCAGCCTTCACTCTTCAGCTTCTTCCTCGGCTCCAAGAGGAAGCGAGTCACTTTGACATTCACATCAACGCTGAGTCCGGAGCCTTGCACAGCATCCACCAAGCCTTTCTCGACCCAGATGAAGTGGACTTTGGCGGGAACGTGCCGAGTCTCCATCGCAACAGGCATATATCGCTCTACGGAAATGACGGTAGATGTAAAGTGCTGCACAAGCCACTCGGGCGCCTTCTTTTGCGCAGATGCACCCATGAGACCATTCTTCGTCAGTTCTTCGACGACCTGTACAGGCAGTGCTTCGTATTGCAGTCGACAGGGAGAATCAATGAGAATGAGCCGATCGACCTTCTCGCCCGCTTCTGTCAATAGCTTCGCCATCTCATAGCAATAGTAGCCGCCCGCAGACCAGCCTCCGAGAATGTAGGGCAGACCCTTTGGCTGCAACCTTCGAACTTCTCCGAACCACAGTCGAGCCATCCGCTCGACCGAGCAAGTGAAATCCTGAGCTTGGCGGAGAAATGGCGAGTTCAGCCCGACGACACATATCCCTTCGCCGAGTTCCGGCAGAGAGCCATATGAGGTGCCAGCTCCACTGCCGTCCGGAAACAGGAATACCGTCGCGGTTGCAGTGCTGACAGAGCCTTGCAAGACCACCGACAGTGGCACTTTTGGTTTGGGCATGCCCTTCCATGGATCTTCTGGCTCTATGAGCCTGGTATTGCTGGTATGATGGCCAGATAGAAATGCTTTGAACTCGCCGACAGTGGGATAAATGTCGAAAACATCGGTCGGGACCGCAACTCCAGCTTGTGTTGTTACATCGGAAGCCGTTGCTGTAGCCAGTAATCCGCTGAGGCCGTGGTACTTCCATGTCTCGTGATCTTGGAACTCATCGGGCTCTACCGATACCGCCTCTCCGATGATTCGAAAGACGTCTTCAACCTGTTCTGTAGAGGCCATTTCCACAGGGAGTGAAGGTCTGTTCTGGAGTCAATCATCGCATATTGACTAAGGTACCTTACTCACTGGAGACCTCAACGTCGGTGATGTCTAATTATAGC
This sequence comes from Mycosphaerella sp. Ston1, assembly GCA_000504405.2. Taxonomy (NCBI): domain Eukaryota; kingdom Fungi; phylum Ascomycota; class Dothideomycetes; order Mycosphaerellales; family Mycosphaerellaceae; genus Mycosphaerella; species Mycosphaerella sp. Ston1. The sequence continues at coordinate 17,350 of KZ105485.1, forward strand.
ATCCTCATCGGAGTCCGCTCGTCTGAGGCGGATACTCCATCTATTTTGCCATTATTTTATTATTTGATCGCGATCAGTACGGTATGTTATTTCTCTTTCGTCGATCAGGGATACACGAGCCGGAGCCGGTGGAAGCGCAGGCATCGTGGAGATGATGGAGCAGAGATGAATGCGTGGAGTAGTAGAAGTACATAGTACCTAAATGTACGGAGTATATGTATTATTCTAGTCTAGAACAAGTGACTTTCGCTTCAGGTGGGGGAGCCGCACTTCCCAGCATCGCAACCGACAGTGTGTATCTCGTCAGCACACGCAACACACTTCGACCTAGACTACTACCTTACTACTGCACCCGTGTTCTCGGCGTGAAGTTCGTCTACAATAACCCACCTCCCAGACTCACACCGACTAGCAGAAGGGTGACAGAGGTAGTAAGCAGCAGCTGGCTTCCCAAGCTCAAATGGTCAAGCCGCGTATGTCTTTTGGGTGGCCGGTAACCTACGAGAATCCCTAGAAATGACAGGTCGAGTGTAAACACATTTGAGCTTCAGCCTACTAAGCTCGCCATACGTACAGTCTTCGAGCTGTGTCAGGATGATTGTCCAAATTGCGATTGTTGGACTCTGCCTCCTCATCGCTGAGGCCTTTATCGTGATCTAACGAAATTACATAGCTTGTCCATTCCTTTGATGTCTTCGCAAGCATGGTCGATGGTCCAGCAACCACAAGGGCGAGAGGGTGTCTCTGACTAGGAGTCATCACCTCTCTTCATGTGGCGGCGAACGACCCCAGTGGTCCCAGTAGTCTGAGCCTGTCTCTGAGAGGTTCGAGATGCACTTCGGATTGTCAAAGTCTTCTTGGCCACCTGCTGGCCAGATGGGAATGAAACAGACCTCATTCACAGAACATCCCCTGCAGCGCTTGAATGTGGTCCAGTCTAGCCAATCCTTGAGTGACCGCAGAGTGGCTACGGCATCGCGATAATCTTGATTCGCCGCATCGAAAAGTGCAGTGCAGAGATGTGTAGTGACTTCTAGAATCGCGCGCGGAGCTATAGTATCGGCGGGAGGCAGAGAAGGGAAATACTGTGTGGCACATCTTCGAATCTCTGCAGATGTGTCACGGTGGCCATAATCGATATAGGGCCGGATGGCCCACCCAATCTCATCCTTCAGGTCTTGATCGTTTGCAATTGCTCCAGATGCGAGATGCTCGATGCGATCGGAATATCGAGCGACGACCATATCTGCAACGGCCTGCCAGTCGGGTGAGCTGCTTGCATCTTCCGACAATACCAAATCTGTAATAGCTTCGAGGATGGGCTTGACCACCTTCGTGTCGTTGCTCGCGCGGGGCAAACCTTTGTTGTCGAAGTATACAGCATCATCAAATGTATACAAAGTCACGAAATGGTCATAGTCAATGCTGACGCGATCACCGCCAATGCCGTCGAAACGAGATGCCACCGCCCGATAGTAGTTGATGGATACACCGCCTGGCCCTAGTGGATCGCCAGTTGACTTTGCCTGGGTGATTCGCTCGAGATCAAGACCGTCCTCGAAGGAGCACAGGATGATTTCGAAGCCCAGCTCCATTCTGAGGAATCCGTCGATCTTGCCTGCCCATTCCGTCTCAGCCATCGCGCATAGATGATCAGCTCGGAAGCCTTCGTTCATGCCTCCACCCGTAGGAGGTCGCCCATGCTCGGAAGGCGGTGCGAAGCCATGCGGTCGTCGAGGGCGGCCGCCGTCTGGGTCAGGTTTGCCGTGCGGTGGCAGGCGATGCAGGTCTTCTGCTGGTGGTGGAACGTTGTGGAGCAAGACAAAATCCTGCATGTCTAATGTGCCCTTTGGTGATTTTGCAGCAGACTGTCCATCGAGGTATAGCAATCGAAGTTTGTGCTTGACACGATAGATGTGCAAATAACCAGTTGCATCTTCCTCTGGCTTCAAAGGCTCGTCTTGAAGTGGCATCTGCTTATCAGAGACTCGAGCAGGTTCACGCCGTCCCATCGTGTGAGATCGCGGCCTTCTCCCATAAGGCTCATATGGATGCCAGTCTTCATGGCCACCGTCTCTGTCGGGTCGCGGCGGATGACTTTTCCCAGGTGGACCGCGATGTCGAGGTTGAGCAAACACAAGGGCATGTTCGGGCTCAAACGCGAGCCATTGAGTGGCGTTAATGCGTTCCGACTGGCTCGTACCGTGGTATAACTGCGTTCCTTCAGGAACTGTCGCCACAAACACGCTCATCCCATTGTGATGAACGGACGAGCCCCATTGTCGCATCGAACTGTGCACAGCATTGAAGATGTGGTTGGCATTCTGTGCTGCTGGAAAGGCCGAACGGGCTGACTTCTCGCTGACGGCTACAACTCTGCCTATAGCTAGAACTAGCAGCAGGCCACACAATATGTTCATCATGATGAGCAGTATAGTAGTGAGAGACAGGTCGGGTCACAGAGGCTCATATCGCTAGATAGGGACGATCAGATAAGAAATGCAGGATACAGAGACGTAGAGTGTAGACGTATACCGCGTCGTACCACCATATGCAAGGTCCAATAATAATACAGGATGGCATGGCCTGGCATGGATGATGGCGTGTCTATTGAGGACCACCGCTGCCGATAGATTCGTTTTACGGCCGACAATTCTCGTTCTCGGCCGGGAATAATATCCATATTACCAGCATAATCAACCCCGATCTTAGCTTGCGATAGCCACAGACTTGGGATGATATGCACGGGAAAGGTCAAAGAATAGTAAGTTGAAGTGAATTAGAGAGAGCACGAAGTGAGGAACAAGGAGCACGTTGTATTCTGCCACCTGTCTTGGCATTCACTGCTATCTCAGCCTAAGGCAGAGAATTCTACCAAGGCTAGCATCGTAGTGAGCATCCACAAACAACATCACTTTTCCAGCGACTCTCCATCCCCAGCGACTCTCCATCCCCAGCCAGCTCAAGAGAGAGACTCTCCTCAGTAGAAACCTTTCCGTACCGCCTTATCAAGAGTCGACCCAAAGCGGATATTTCCAGTAACCTTACAGCAGTCAAACCAACTGCATGCATTTAAGAGAAAGGCCAGAAACGTGATCATCGAGCTGCGAATGTACTCGATAGCACTCCTTAAAAGCGTAGTAGTACGTACGTGAAATATGAACGGTCCTGCAACCTCACGACTGCTATCACACTCATATCGCAAATTCGCCTGTTTTTTTTTCCTTTTTTCGCTATCTACACTTGGGTGATAGGGCAACCACCCTGATATCGTGACAAGCGTTGACAAAGTTACCTACACAGCTGGAGCACCGAGACTTTCGTGTCATCGTATATCAACATTCCAATCGTTGTGATTGCTTACTTGGCTTACAAGTTCATCGTGAAGACGCGCATCCTGTCGCTCGATGAAGTGCCCGTGCTTCGGTATATTGAGATCGCAGAGCAGAGTCCTGCTGCGCCGGTCACTGGTTGGAGAAGACTCAACATTCTGTGGAGTTGGACTCTGCCAGCGCTATCTTGTATATCGAGTGATTCGAGTATTGGACTCTGCTGTCTTCAAACACAGTAGATGTTAATCAGGGGAAGACATGGTCCAGAGAGCACTACTGGTCTTGGCTGTATGCTATTAAGGTTAGAGTTCAATGACTTCGGTCAGTCAGAGCCGTGCACAATTGAGACTACTTCTACAATATCAATAAAATCTCCTGAATCCTGATCAACCTGACTACTACTAGCAACTCCTATACCAAACATACAGGGCTCAGGCAAAATGTCAGAATCACTCTACGACTAGAAAATCGACCAGCACTTCAGGGCCGCAAGCACGCACCGCAATACCAGAACTGCATTTCCATGGTCATCTCTCGCAAAATCGCTACAATCCGTGCAGCTGAGAGTCAAGACAGCGCAGCAGCGGCACAAGCAAATTTCCGCAAGCCCTGCGTACACGGTGTACAGACAACAGCAACTCGCAGTTCAGCCCAATCGTGTACGGAGTAAATCCCCCCCTGGCCAGTTACAGACACAAGAATTTCTCAATCGAATCGCCAGCTTCAAAAGTAGGCAGACACTCCTCGCATTCTCGGACCGAAGATCATCCACATTCATACGGATACTTCGGACACAACGGGAGCGGAAGTCAGTAGCCACTACGTCGCCAGCAACCCAACCCAACCCAACGGGGTCTCTCCCCTACCCAAAAGGCTCACTCACCACCCACCAGAATCAACATGGCAGCGCAGCCCAATCCTCCTCCTCCTCCTCCTCCCACACCGCGCCCAGCCCGCCACCCAGCAACCCCATCCCTCTTCTGCGGGGCGATCTTACTCCTCAGCGCGCTCCTTTGGATCCCCCTAGAATTCTACTGTCGAGGGTGGTTTCACAGCGGAGAAGCCTCTTACAACTGGCACATCGAGTCTCTGAGTGATCTGGGCGTAGACTATCGACAGGTGCATGAGCTCAAGCACCGCAATGTCATGTCGTATGCGCATCAGTGGGCAAATGCGAATTTTGTGCAGGTGGGAGTCGGGTTTGTTGTTGGGCAGGTGGGGTTGGTTTATACTTCTACTTCTTCTACTGTTTCTGAAATGGATGGTAATAATAGTAATGTCACGGTACGGCTGGTGAGGACTGTGAGGGTATTCTTGTCTTTACTGGTACTTATCGGGTGTCTCCTCTTTGCTCGAATCCACGGAGGGCCACGAGAGAAGTTTTGGAAGATTATCGGCTGGCACTGGTTTGGCTTTGGTACAATCGCATTGGCGGGGAATCTGAATGCTTTCCTCGCATCTTTTCAGCCCGGCCAAATTCTTGGAGGAGGTTTCGAGGGTCATCCGGGATATCGGTTGTTGAGCTCCATGCTTGCTGGTCTGGGCTTGTACAGTTATTATCGATTCCATATGCTGGGAGAGTCTTGGAACTACGCCACGCCTGTAGGGCTTTGGCAGCGTGGAAGTATATATCCGATTCTTGCTTGGCAGGCTCTGACGGGAGTGGCTCTGGTCTGCGAAAGTCTTTTCGGCTCGGGCTTGAAGCCGAAGGAAGCCTGATGGAGCAAGCTGTGCGAGGACGGAGCGGTGATACAATTCTCGATCGGAAAAAAGTATTATTAGCGGCTGGCTGAGAGAGACGATGTTTTCACTCTACTGCAATACCTAACTAAGCCTTAAGGTAGCTATGCATATACGCCAAGTGAGGGGCCATGTCTCCCTCCCTTGTTGTTATATAGGGCAAAAAGTACACAAGCCCAAAAGAATGGATTTGCACCTCGAACAATAATCATTGCCAAGGCATATGTATAGGACAGGGTACCTTGTCGTACCCTCCTGTCTCGGCTATTCTCGTTCCGTGTCCGTCCCTCTCTCAAGTAGGTAGTCAGTCAGGCACTCCCCAGATTTTTATTATTGTCACTACTTCGACAAGGTGATGCTGTCCACATAGTTCTAACGCTTGATCTTAGTTTCTATGTAGGTACTACTCTGCTTATCAAGAGCGCTATTCATGAACGCTCAGCGTTCGCGATCGACTGACTCATCTTTCGAGTCCTACGGATGTGAAACTTTGTTCGCTTCTCGGTCTCTAGATCTAGTGATGCTAGTAGGTATGGCATATTGCCCAGCCAAACGGTTGTACATGGTAGATATAAAGGTGGAGACGGCAGTCCTAGCTGCTGCAGGCTGCCGAGGTGGCGTATCTATGTATATCTGCCATGGAAAATACTCGTACGGAGGACATAGAACTAGGTCGATTCCAAGCAGAAGGGAGCGTACCTAGTTCAAAGTTGGTTCCATTGGTTGGCGTCAAGCGGACGGAAAGGAGAAGAGAGCAGCGCGGCTAGTTGGCATCAAGCTTTGCTGCCGGCCTGCCTGCGGCTCAGAAGAATCCGCAAGCCGAAAGAACCTGGGAGATCGAGTGATGGGTTCGTATGTTGATTACTATTCTATCAAACCAAGCATGCAGGGCCACGTGCAGTTGGGAACAGTGACACTCTTTTGCCTGGTCTACCGCGACAAGCAAGCAAGCAGACAGACAGGCAGAGCGAGTGCAAAAGAAGAAACAAGACCCAGCCAGCAGCAGCACTATGGCCAGAATGATCGAGTCCAAGCCATCCAAATTCGACGCTTTTGCCAAAAGATATGCCAGCGGGAGACGTCTCCCGCACTCCAAACTCGAGTTCGACCTGTTCAAACAAGCCCTGGGAGACTGCACAGGTTACCGCGTGCTCGACATCGCAGGCGGCATGGGTGAATATGCCCGACATGCCATCGAAGCAGGTGCCTCACACGTCGATGTCGTAGACAACAGACCCGAAATGCTGCAATTAGGCGCACAAGTGGAAAGTGTCAGCCATGATGATGATGATAACAACAACAACAACAAAGAAAACAACAACAACGATAGCAGCAAGCAAGGCAAAATCCACTGGCACTTAGCAAACAACATCCCCCCCCTCGAACACTCCCTCCCAGGCGTCCTCTCTCTCGCCAGCTACGACCTCGTACTGGCCATGTGGCCATGGGACCACGTCGCAACCTTCCACGAGTACATCGGAATCTGGAAAAACGTGTCCGACTACCTCAAACCCAGCGGCCGACTCGTCGCAGCACGGATGGTCAACCCGTGGTGCGAAGCGCTCCAGAGCGGAAAATACGGCGCCAAATGCGCGTTGATTCAGCAGACGGAGGCGCGAGGAGTCAAAGTCACGGTGACGGTGGCGACGACGCCGCCGTTTGAGGTGGAGTCGGAAATGACCGAGGCCAGTTTGAGGGGCGAGATGGAGGTTCCCTTGGCGTTGGGGATTGGAGAGGTGAAGAGTGTGCTGCCGGCCGAGACGGAGACGGTCAGGAGTGATCCGGAGTTTTGGAAGGAGTTTGTCGAAGAGCCGTATTTTACGGTTTTTACGGCGAGGAAAATTGGGGGGGAGACGAGTTACGGGAATGCATGATAAGGTAAGGTAGGATGTGAAACAATTTAACGATGATTTTATTTTCTTTGGGTTTGGTTCGGGGTTTTTTGTGTGCACATGTCTCTTCTTTTCTCTATCTCATCACTAACTATGCTTTGTTCCCAGTCGTTCGTTATTCATTCATACCTTACAGGTAAAACTCCTTCTTGTGTCTAGTCTTCTGGGACTTCAGACTTTTCCCACCAGAATCTGCATTCCTTCTCTGCCCAATCATCATGCACGAGCTGTGCAGCAACGCCAACATTGGAGCCGCCGGCGGCTTCATCGTTGTCTTTTCCGAAAATCATAGTTTGACCATCCTGGTCATGTCTGCTATATGGCTTCCACTCGGGTCGCTTGACTGCTTTGCGTCCTTGCAGCTTCATCGGATCGCCTGTTACGATGAAGCTGGTGAGGTAGGAGTTGAAGTACTTGGCGATTTCTTCCTGAGTGGAGGAGACGTCGCGCACAAGAGGCGACATGGTCTCGTACCAGATCTGATCGCCGTGGTTGGCGCCTCCTATCACGGTCCTGTTCACGGCCCAGTGATACTGGTAGATTGGCGCGTCCTGACCCGCGCTGGCGAAGTGAGATGTCTGTCTTACTGGACATACATATGCGTAGTTTCCATACGCGGCCTCTACACGCTTGTACTGCTCACCGATGCCGAGCTCGCTCAAGTTTCTGCTATCAGTATATGGCGAGGTGCCGTCTTTGGACGGATCAGGGTAGAGCTCGTCCAGTCGCTGGAGATCGTCACGGCTCAGTTGGGGTAAGAGAGTTGCAAAGAAGTCTGTAAAGTCGTCGCTGGAGCCCGTCTTCTTTGGCACATACATCGTACCCTCGTTGTGATTGAATCCAGTGACAATAGGCACTTTGTGCCATTGACCAGACTTCCACGCATCAAGCGGGCGACGAGAGATGATGTCGTTGTCCAGAACTGGCTGCCATGCCCACCTGACTGACGGGTTATATTCGTCAAAGACAGCAGTCTGTGCTGCCTGGATCACATCTGTAGGGACCTCGCGCAGACAAGGGAGCACGTCGTCTTCAGACTTGCCGTTGCAGCCGGCCTCAGCAACAAATTTCTCAAACTGTTCGAGATGCAACTGCGAGTTTGCTGGGTGCACAGCTCGCGAGGTTGCAGCACCAGACTCGATAATGGCCTTGTGAAACAGCTCACGCTTCTCATTGACGTCCATGATATGGTGACCGATGGAGTGTGCGCCAGCACTAAGGCCTGCGAGAGTTACATCGTTGGGGTTTCCACCGAAGCTCTCAATGTTCTTCTGCACCCATTCTAGCAACAGTTTTTGATCGTGGAGACCCAGGTTGAGGAGTCCTTCCTTCTCAGTCACCTGGCTATTGAGAAACCCTAGGGCGCCAATGCGGTAGTTGAAGGACAAAGCGATGAAGGGCTCCTCGGAATTGGCCAGCATTGAAGCAGTGTCGTGCATAGCAGCAAAGCCTCGATTGAAGGCGCCGCCATGTACATAGACCAGAACGGGCAGCTTAGCATTGGCAAATGTTCCTCTCCATCGAAAGACGTTCAATGTAAGGCAATCTTCGCTTGACTCGAGCCATGGTGTTCCTGGAATACGGAGCAGTTGCTTGCCAGGACATCTACCGGAACGTCAGCGTTGTAGTCCTTCGCAATCACTGAAAAACCTCCACATACCTCAGCGAATACTCGGTCGCTTGTATCGTCTCGTTGCTATCCGAAACAGGCACAGCTTTCGCAAACCTCAGAGGCCCAACAGGCGGCTGTGCATATGGAATGCCAAGCCATGCTTCGACCGGTATGGGATGGACATTGTTGTCCAAAACCTTTCCCACAAATGTGCCTTGGGAAGTTTCCGCGACGGGGAGTTGTTCGATGTTCCATCCCTCCAGCGAGAAGAAGGATTGTACCGAGTCGTGCACGCTGGGAACGACATTGTAGAGAAAGAGGAACGCTAGCAAAGGAGCCGCTAAGAATCGGATGCCCAGAACTCTCGAACCCCTCGAAGGCCGACGAGCCTGCTTGACGTCTTCGAATTTCTCCATTGTGGCTCGGACACAACTTCCGTCTTTTTCGATGTTGTTTAGTTTAGTTCACTGAAGAGTTGAGTTGTTGGGGACCTTCAACATCTTTAATAATAACCCCAGGACAGACCAATGGGTATCTCGAAGCGGGTCGGCCTTGGTACCCATGCAGGCCTAGCAACTAGAATAAAAGTAGGTCTAACAGGCTCTCGTTCTCGTTTTCGACAAACTATAAAAGCCACGATCAGAAGACGTCAAACCCGCGTCAGATACGATGTGTCCATCCACCGTCGCCGCCTATGCCCAGCAATAATGCAGAGAGAGGGAGTGAGTGAGTGCGTGAGTAAGAGTGAGGGAGAGCCAGAGGGGAAAGGGTCTCGGTAAAGGCTACTCGCATCTCAACACTTCTTGCCCGCAGGTCCCTTCGGTAGAAACGAGAGAGATCGATAAGGTAGCGGTGATAGGGCAGGCATATATCCGGCGAGTGCTCCCAACTCATACAGAAACATCGGGTCACTAGATAACACATTGACAGGCACAAACGTACATAGGTGCTGGTTCGTGATATAAGTGCAGCCGTCAAAAATGTCGTATTCAACAAGACTCCATCATCAGTTCACATCACGTTTCTCATGGTTAATGCCACTTTTCATTCGAACATGACAGACCCAAATTTCACCAATTCGATCGGGTCAGAAACCAAGGACGAGAAGAATACCCTCAACTTGACAGTCTCCAATGCGCCAACGGTGTTGAAAGCAGGCGAGGTCGTAGACCTTGATCAAGTAAGTCAACTGATCTGTCCTCCCCCAAGTCTCCCAGTACTGATTAATTGAGCTTCTTGACAGGCCGAAATCTTCCTGCAAAAGCACAATATCACACATCATGACCTCAACGCTCTCCTAGAGGACTCCATCGGGATGAAAAATCTGCTCCGGAAAGTCGACTGGTTGCTGATGCCACTGCTGTGCGGGACATTTTTGCTGCAATATATCGACAAGCAGTCGCTCTCTTATGCAGCGGTGTTTGACTTGTTCGAGACGACACATACGAACCAGGCGCAATACTCGTGGTTGATTTCACTGTTCTACTTTGGCTACTTGGTCGCGGAGTGGCCGGCGTCTTATCTCGCGCAGAAGCTTCCGACGGGAAAGGTCGTGTCTGTTACAGTTATTATCTGGGGCTCGATTTTGATGCTGATGACTGCTTGTCGGAACTTCGCTGGGCTTGCCGTCTGTCGGTTTCTGCTGGGATGCTTCGAGTCCATGATTACGCCGGTCTTCATGATGATTGTGGGCCAATGGTATCAGCGCTCGGAACAGTCAGTGAGGGCTGGACTGTTCTACTGCTTCAATGGCGTAGGCGCATCCACTGGCGGGATATTGTTCTTCGCGGTCGGCCAAGGCAAAGGCTTCGCAGTTTGGCGCAGCATCTTTCTTCTTGCTGGCGGCATGACTGTCTGCTGGGGTGTCGTGTTGCTCTTCTTCCTACCAGACAATATCATGGATGCCAAACGGTTCAGCAACCAGGAGAAGGCCATGCTCATCGCAAGATCGCAACAGAACCAAACCGGCGTCTTCAACAAGAAGATCAAAATGTCGCAGGTCAAGGAGGCTCTGGTGGACCCTCAGATATGGCTGCTGTTTCTCTTCGTGCTGCTCAACGAAACCGTCAATGGCGGCATTGCGAACTTCTCCAAGCTCATCATCAAGGGGTTGGCCAACGGAGATGCTCTGCTGACCACAGCCTACGGTATCCCCACCGGCATCTGGCAAGTCGTGTTTGTCTTCAGCGGTCCTTGGCTTGCTGGCAGGTTCAAGAACATCCGCACGTATGTCATGGCCATCTATGTTCTTCCCACGATCCTCGCGACTGCACTGCTATGGCAGCTGCCGCACAACGCTGAGAACAGCAAGGGCTTGCTAGTGTGCAACTACATATCTGGATCGTTTGTCGCCAGTCTAGTCATTGCGCTGCAATTGCCAGCCAACAACGTAGGAGGCTACACGAAGCGTGTGACCTCCACGGCGCTGGTTTTCCTGGCGTACTGCGCAGGCAATATCATCGGACCACATGCCTTCTTGGCAAGTGAAGCTCCCATCTACAGCACAGGCTGCATAGTGACCATGTGCTGCGCTGCTGGTCAGGTCGTACTATCGTTCATGATCCGCGCTCTGCTCATTCGTCGCAACAAGAAGCGAGACGAGCTGTATGGGCCGGCTCCAGAGGGTCAAGCGTTAACGGAGGCGACCATTGAGGATGTAACAGACTTCCACAATACGGATTTTAGATATAGTTTCTGATAGAATGTCAGCATTACATACGTGAGGAATCGGGCAGAGTCTCAAGACTATTAGTCGTGTTCACTGCCCAGTGCCTTTGTTATCAATATAATCCATCTTTTTCGCAAAAACCTCCCCTAGACCGTACGCCGCTTCGCCTACTAGTTCTACTAGTTCACGGCGAGATGCCCGATATACACCCTTCTCCCACAGACACACCTTATCGTCCCGATACCTTATTGTCTCATCTCTGCAGCTCTTTCCATTACCATCATCACCATCACCATCCTCCTCCTCCTCCTCCCCCCCCTACCCCTCCTCCTCCACCCCCTCCCAAAACCATGCTCCGCCCAATCGTCCTCTTCTCCAACGACGCAGCCGGCATAGAAAAGACTCTCCGCGGCATCCAAGGCCTCGCGACCATCGCAATCGGTCTCACGCAGCAGCAGCAGCAGCAGCAGACAACCACCAGTCCGCACAACAAACTCGATTTCTGGCTGAAATTGCGCGCGCAACTCGCTTTAGGTATTTATGTCTACGTCTTTCGAAGGAGGCGGGAGGCGAATCAAATATTTGATTTTAATCAGAAAACTAATGGATTTTTTGTTGTGTGTCTCGTAGGCAGACGGTATTTTCGCGTGTTGAAGTGGTATCCTTGTTGGGAAGTTGCGTTGGGAATGGTTTTAGCCGAGAGTTCTACAAGTTCTACTGGGACTGATCGAGAAAGACATTATTATGATTATGGGGGGACTACTGGGACTGGGACTACGACGATGAGACGGACGTTGGAGGTGATGAAATATGCTTTTTTGGGCATGTATTTCTTCTTGGAGATGTTTACCATTGTGAGGCTTTTTTTTTACTACTTACCTACCTACCTTACCTACCTACCTACCTTGAATCACTCTCGTGTTTAGAGGTGTTATATACGTGTAACATACTGATCTGTGACTTCTACTAGACAAATGCTCTGGGAGTGACAAACTACGACTGGGGACCCAAGGTGCAGATGGAAGCGAATAAATGCTGGTTCTATTCGATCTCGATCTCGATCGTGCTATGCCTGTATTCTTGGCTGTTCCCCCAGTTGCCGGCAGTTCAGACCACAGGGAGCAAGAAGGCACTCAGCGAGAACACTGAGAAGAAAACAGACTCCGGGTCTTCTTCGTCCGAGGGCGAAGGAAAGCCTCTTATTAGTACATCATGGAAGTTGGACCCCAGCATCAGGACGCAGCTCGTTATCGACTTCTCTGATCTGGTCGTGCCAGGCGCCGCCGTGGGTTGGATACCTGCGGGTCCTATCGCTGTGGGAACAGCAAGTACCATCTCCACTCTGATCACAGGGCGACAGATCTGGAAGAGGGTTCAGCAAGCAGCAGCTTCATGATCGTAAAATAAAGAGGCATAGATGGGTGGCGCAGAAAAGATGGACAGCTCAGCACAGAAGACCCGATCTATATGCTCATTACATATACGTATGAGGAGCAATCTTGTATGAGAAAAAGGTGTCGGCGCAGTGACCAAATACCATCTTGGCGTTGGTACGCTGGTACGTCTGTCAGCACTCAAGCTGTAACATGTCAAAAGAAAAACCAACCTTCTGCAAAGCCTTGATCATCTGGTCCGACTCCACCCAGTCGTCGTGGTCTCTTGCCAGCCATCCCTGCGGGACACCAGAGTCCCAGTTCTCGTGGACATGATACTGATCAGTAGTGAAAATCCACGTTCCAGACTCTTTCAGGTTGACTTGCATAATCACAAGTCCGGGAGTGTGTCCTAGAGTCACCTCATCAGTATCCGCTCTTTTCTCGCAGTAAGCGTGGTTGGGGACTGACCAGGAGCATGTCTCAGATTAATCCCAGGTGCCAACTCCAGAAATGGTCCATGGAAAGCTTTCCAGTTCAAGTCAAGCGACAAGTCTTTCGGTAAATAGACGCCGAGATCTGACTTGGTGGCAACAGAGTACCAAGCGTGCTTCAGTTCCTTTTCGTGGATGTAGATGGGCACTTCAGTTCCTTTGAAGTTTTCTAGACCTCCTGCGTGATCGAGATGCATGTGACCCATAATGACGGCTTTCACGTCCTTGATATCATGACCAGTCTTCTTGATCTGAGCGGGAAGTTCATGCTCCGGCGAGTAATCGACCCGGGCGAAAATGTCATTCAGAGGAGCTCCCCAGACTTCGGGATAGTTGTCACCGCCACCTGTCTCGAAGAGAATCAGACCTTCGGTGGGGTGCTCAATGAGGACTGATATGATGACGGCTTTTCGACGAGGTGCAAGCTGAGTGGGGTTGGAGGCTGTCGTTGTACCCGCGCCTCGCATAAACCACCCTTCGTCTGCTTCGAGGTTGCCGCAGTGGAGAAGCTAGATCGCGATCGATTAGTAGTTTATTGTGAAAATATGCCATTGGAGCTGAACCCATAGTTTGGTGCCCTGGTTTATGTCAGCTATGCTCTGTTCAGTAGCAGAATGCATGTACTTCTGGAGCTTGGTTGACCAGATCAAGTCCAAATGTAGTCGCCATTGTCACAATGCTGATGGATGTGAGATGATTGTTGAAGTGGTCGATTGTTGATAGTTGATAGACTTGCTGGTATCCTTTGACGTCAGGTCTATGATTGCTTAGAAATTGGTGCTTGCTCCGCTTCTGTCGTCGACATGACCGAGCTTAAGTTCTTTTGCTGTTTTTGTTCCACAAGCAGGCTTTTAGGCATGTTAGACGTCATCCTCGCAATCCTTGTGATCACTTGCTACTTCCAGAAGCCAATGATAGTATAAAATACGAAGTGAGAGTACAGAGGATAGATTCTGCCTAGGCCCTAGCCGTGACAGACTCGACACTTCACATCAGCGTGCCCTGTTGGAGCTGTGATCGCGCTCACCGTCGTTAGTTGTCCACAACAAGCGATGGTTCGGAGACTCGGATATGCTCTTGAACTAAGTCATTGCCGTCGAGACGGCGGAGTTCCTTATTGTATGGCACAAGAGCTGGAACTGATGTGTAGAGTTGAAACAACCCAAGTTCTCGGTCACGTGAAAGCTGGGACATCGCCCAATGCAGGCCTGCGATGGCACGAAGCACCCATGTGCTCTCCAGAGAGCTTGACTCTGCTCTCTTGCTGAGCTTAGACAGAAGTCTTCATCCTGAGCGGGTCCTCGCAGCCGTTACTCGCAGAAGGCCTTGCATGAGGAAGCTACAAACGATGCTAGCAAGGAGCATAGCGATCATGACCCAGTTCGAGCCAACATATACTGGCGTTCTGCGCGCGTCTTCTGGCCATCCGGAGAAAAGAGCATAGTTCGTGACGACTGATCCAAGATTTCCTAATCCAGACACTAGAGCGGACGCAGCTGCAACTCCAATCTCCCCGTGTCTTGGCTGAAAGATCTCAGCAGTCCACGTCATGGTAATAGGCACTGTCGGACCCAGTCCAAAGCCTACTATGAGGAGGCCTACATAGCGACCCCATCTTCCAGCAGTGGAGTCGCCAGCGTAGGTAGTCACAAGGAGGCCAAGTATCTGAAGAGCAGTCGCCAAGCTGAACCATAATGCTCTCTGCTTGTGAAAGCGATCGCTGATAGGCGTCACGCAGAGAATGCCGACGAGGTCGCATATCCAGATGGGTGCATACAACAAGCTCAGCTGCACTCCTGTAAACCCAGGATTGATAGCTTTGAGAATGACAGTGCCATAGGATTGCACGCCATTGCCCACTCCAACGACTCCAAAGTACATCACGAGCAGTGGCCAGAACCGCCAATCAATCATTACATTCCACAAATCTCGCATGGTCCAGTTGCTGCTGTGATAAGCCTGCTTGAGGTCGCGGTAGTGGAGAATAGCGTCATCGCCCGACAACGCGGGCTTCGTGACGGGGAGATACTTATTGAGCCAGGTCACTTTCTGTTGCTCGCCTGGTGCAAGTGGTCGATCGGGAAGCCACCAGACCAGACCAATCCCACAGAGCAAGGTCACAAGTCCCCAAAGCAAGAACATCCACTGGAATCCAACAAGACCTCCATCCCCATCCATCTGCTGGAAGCCTGCGCTGACAAGTCCCACAACAGCCGCTGAGACCTGAGAAGCTGTAAAGTACCAACCGATACGCTTCGCCATGCGCTGCGGTGGGTAGAACATTGTCAGAAACAACGCCATGCCTGGCCACATGCCAGCTTCTACAGCTCCGAGCAAGAATCTTAGCACGTAATAGCCTGCAGCATTCGTCATACCCACCATTGCCGTGCCGATAATTCCCACAGTGATTACGATTCTGGCAAGCCATGTAGAAGGGGACAGCTTGCTCATAGCGAGATTGGAAGGAACCTCGAAGATGACATAGCTGACATAGAAGAGTGCTAAACCAGTAGACACTTGGTGACTAGAGATATCGAGATATGCTCCGAGGTTGTGGCCATTGGTTGTATTCATAGTCTGTGCCAGGCCCACATTGGAGCGGACAGCCGAGCAGAGGAAATACAGGAGCCAGAAAGGAGGTATAATGCGTAAATCCAGCTTCCGGTAGATCTTGCGCATCTGGACGTGGTCGACTGCTGGCGTGTCTGTGGAGCTGTGCCCATGCTCAGCATCCTGCTCCTTGGCAGTGGCTTGCTTGAGCGCGTGCTCTAGCTCCCTGGGCGACTCAGCCATTTTCGATAGGTATGTTGATGAAGAGGGTAGCTAGCCTGGTGAGAGCGCGACGAAAAGCCATATTGTTGCGTCGACGCATAAGGTACCTACATGTACCTTTTAGTCTCCGAGAGTCGGGCCATTTTCATACATGTACTCACTGCCAAGCGGCACGTGACGAGCCATTTCGGCGACTTCTCTATCACATAGAACAACACACCGGCACCATCACTGCCCCATTCAAGAACAGCCCTGCTTACGAAGCCTGCAACCGCTTCTTGTCGTTACCAGAGCGAGTAGAAAAATATTCCTCGAGCAAGGGACTACTCAAGTGCTCATCAACTGCCAATGAGTCTTCCATGTCCTGGAGAATATATCGAGATAGTCGAAGCTGGAGGACCCGTGGACTCAGGTCGACTGCGAAAGCAAGCAGTGGCAATTGATGAGCGACTTTCGGGGTAGCAGTCTTCCGTCAGCGTGCCGGAGCATGCTAAATTGCCAGTTGTTCCAAAGTCGACAATCGGAGACAGACAACGCTCTTTGTTACAAGCTGCCTCCGAAGGCGAGTCCCCTCTGAGGTGGAAATCAGATGTTGGGTTTGCGACTCGTGACCTCGCATTGCGGAGATTGGATCCGCTTCAGCGTCTAAATATGTCCATAATGTTGGTATCGATGGTAAGAACATGGTCTCGTCACAAGATCTACTACAGCAGTCCAGTGGTCCTGTCGTCATGAGGTGATCATTATCATTACCATAGAGCTCGAAATGTTCCCTCACAAGAATAAGGCAATAAGCTCATAACACCTGCGCCATGCAAAACAATTGAAATGCTTAGTACGGACAATCCCGTCACGTCATCATGCGCCATATTCTTGTCCTCGCCTGTAGACTCAAAGCTTCGTCCTCCCCTCTTCACTCGTCCCTCTCCGTGCTGGCATAGGGGTCGTACCCTCCCGCCCAGTCCCGCCGACTATTCTCGCAGCGCCTTGTACAGCTGAAGATAGTGCAGCCCCGACACTAGGTCCAGCTTCTCCAGAAGCACCAGCACCAGACGTACCACTTCTCCCTTGTCGTTGCAATTGCGCAGAAGTTAACCAGTGCACTTGTCTACTAAGACCGGCGACCTGGGCCGTCAAGTAAGATATCTCCTCACGTGTTCGCAGATTCTCGTTGAGAGTCTGCATTTGATGTCGACCATCGACTTCTTGCAATGCGGCGCTGACTCGGGACACCTCGTCCCGGAGGCTTTCGTGCATAGAAAGTAGGTGGTGGAGAGGGGAGGCGTATGGTCCGTTTGTTGCTGGGGGTGGAAATGGTGAGGCAAGGTCGAAATCTGTGCTGAAGGGCTCCGAAATGTCTGTGGGTCGCGGACCAGGCACGTCGGGCGTTTGGCGAGAAGTCGAACGTCGGATTGACTGTGCAGATGTCCGTGATGCGACGTTCGCGTGACTCAACATAGCGAAGCCCAATTCCGTCTCATCCAGTGGCGAAACCACATCATCTGCGGGCGCGGGACTGCGCCGACTACGATCTTGAAGTAACGGTATTGAGCTGGGGTCAGCACTTATGCGGTCTGGGTCATCTGGCCTTGTATAAAGGATGCTGTGCATTGATGTGAAGCCATTCTCGAGGACCTCTAGCTTCCGACTCATTTCCTTCTGTGCAGCCTCTTGCTCATCCATGCGGTGTGTCATAGCAGTGAAGAGCGGGGCCATTTTAGCGAAAGTGCAGGTTCTGGTGTGACGATCGGCCTGCGATTTCATGCTGCGATTATTGCAGCCAAGTGCCTGACCCGGACATGGGATCACATTGGCGGCGCACTGCCTCGTTTTGTGATCACAAAGGTCGCGGTAATATACTTTGGTTTTGCAAAGCTCGCAGACGACTTTCCGATCAGGACATGAGGTCTTCCAGTGTTTCTCGAGGTAGTATTTCTGCATCTCTTCGCGACAAGCAATGCAGCTGACGGGGTAGTGGAGGCACCCTTCCTTCGAGTCCTTCCGTCGTACAGGCAGATCGCAGCTATAATCTGGACATTCGATCATAGCGAACCCACAGTATATCGATATGTGATCTTGCACTTCGCCACGCTTGATCTCCAGCTTGCAACCTTCTTCGGCCTTCGGGCATTTGACGAGCAAGTCATCAACGATGTTGATCAAGATCTTGCTCGTTGCTGCTCGTGCATTCAGCTTGGCGGGGGTGCGACACGTTGGGCAGTCGCCTCTCGGGGCAAGTGGATTATATGCACTCGAGGAATTCCAACTCTGTCGTATACAGTCGCGGCAGAAATAGTGATCGCACTCGGCCAGAACGACGGGGTCCACGAATGGACACCGGCATATCGGGCAAGTGAGATTGTCGTCGCAGTCACCAACGTAGTCCAGCAACCGTAGATCCACAGGAGGGTTGAGGTTCTGTGCTCTTGCCTTGGAAATCAAAAAATTCCTCTCTTCCATGTTTCTTCGCTTCTCCAATCTCTCCATGCCCCGCATTGTAGACGTGCCGCCTCTACTGGCGGAGGCGCTTCGCTGCATGTCTGGTCCCACACCTGCGGCTCGTGGCTCCAGCGCTGTGCCACTGTACGAAGTCGCTCTCGAATGCGATGTTGTGGGCTCTGGAGTCGCACGCCGGCTCGGTCTGAAGAAAGAAGAAGGTCTCGACATCCTGTACGGAGCAGCTGGAACGAGGTACAGTAGACGGAAGTCCCGACGAGCTCCCGCTACAACCGCAAGGGGCAATCTGAACGGTTTGGATCGGTGGTCTTCAACACGGTATACGTATCGTTCTGCTGGCAGCCGTGATCGTTATGTGTACTACTGTAATGCAAGGCCCTGGAGCGGCTGCTGGCAGTAGTAGAGACGAGAATCCGGGCTCGAGGACGCAGGTGGTTTTGGGAGGTGTTACTTTGACGCTGCGTAGATCTAAAGTTTGCCAGCGGCGGGGATAATGTAGAACTATACAGTACTGCAATAGTAACAATAGTAATAATAATTACCCGACGCCTGGAAGGTGCTTGCTTCTCTGCAAGGACCCGGAAACGGGGAGTTTACTGTTTCGCAAGGCGGCGGGCGATGGCAGTCCGTTCATACGGGAGCATATCGCTCGGCTGGCTGTTCTGCAGGTCGCCCCTTGCCCCGTGAGCAGTCGGTCGGTAGGGTTAGTTAGGTAGATCTAGCAAAGTCAGTCGCGGACCAGTGAGCGAGGAGGTAGAACTAGAAATGTGTCGTTGATCGCTGCCTAGAATAAGATGAATGCAATATTCAGTCAGAAACGTGTAATGCAGTAATAATAGTTCTACCTAGGTATCACTGATGAAGGCCATGAAACCAGCTTGTCAGCTAGAACTGGCTACCATCTACTGCCACGATGCACTTCCGACATGTATATTTGGGTTCGTATTCGTCTATCACCGTTGTGGCTCCTTGGCTTCCACCAGCTGCATGTGTGGTACCTCGACTCGAATCGCTAGATACATTTACCTACTGTACTGCAGGCTCCGCTGGACACCGAGCATGTGATATCGACACGACAGGGACACGATCTCTATATGCACTGTGGCGCGTTGCGGCTGGCTTTTGCGGCGCGGAGAGTACGTATGAAACACTCGCGAAAGGTGATCGAGCACATGCAGGCATCACCCTAAACAGCCTTCCCGATCTCAGATTGGACTATCATCCCCACCAAAGACCGGTCCAGGACGACGGCATAAACCACCATGGCAACCTCACCTCGCCAGCTTCTGCTGCTGGCGGACCATCTGAAGCTGTCGTTGCTCGAGCGCCAACGCGCCGTCAGCCTGAATCTCGACTCGCACAAGCAGGATGGCCAGATAGAGCGATCCTTGTCGCAATTGCAAGATGGCCTGGAGCAGTTGGAGGCGCAGCAAAGAGATCTTGGGGAGGCAGAGGACGATAGCTCGGACTTGTCGCGACTGCGGAAACAATATAGCCAGCTGTATGCGCAGTTTCATGGGTCTGCGCCTCCGGCTGCACAGGCCAGCAGCCCGAACGATTCAGCTTTGGCCGGCGACTTCGCGGCAGCAAAGTCGAGGCCGAACAGAACGCGCAGCAATAGAAACGTCCGCTTTCGTGACGACCCGGACGACGACGATGCAGAGTCGCAAGCGAATCGCGCAGCACTTTTCGCAGACCAAGAACGGTATCGAGATGAACCCGACGCGCCCGATCAAACAGAAATGGACAACCAGCAGATACACGCCTTCCACAAGCAAGTGCTGCGAGAACAGGATGAGCAGTTGGACACGTTAGGCCAGAGCATAGGAAGGCAGCGCATGCTGGGCATTCAGATGGGCAACGAGCTGGATGAGCAGGTCGAACTTCTGGACGACGTAGAACGTGGTGTGGATAGGCATAGCAACCAGCTATATGGTGCACAGAAGAGGCTTACCACTTTCTCACGGAAAGCCAAGGACAACTGGAATTGGATTACAATCACGATACTGATCATCATCTTGGTTCTGGTCATCGTAGTATTGAAGTAAGCAGTACCTGACCTGGAGAATAGAAGGTACATGTAGTAGGGCTGGTGGTAGATCCAAGATGGCACAGGAGCGATCATGTGTCAGTTAATTTCCACGAATGAATGAGTTGACGAACTGCATCCCTTGTAAATGTGGCCTCGAAGCACCCTGCACGATCTGTTCAGACAGATACGGCGATGTGCCTCGGACATATTTTTCTCGAACGTGCACTCTTATAGAGGAAAGATGACCTGTACATGTAGCTGCGATGTCTGCAAATAGCATCGTACATATATGAGTGTTGAATTGTCTCCTTTGTCGATAGTCAGACAATACAGATCTCACTGTGAGCCTCCTTTCACCCTTCTCACTCGACGATGACTGTCACCAAGCCGACAGCAAATTCTCCTCCATCTCACGGAGCGCTTCAGATGCAAGCTTCCAAAGTAGCTCGTTCCGATGCTCCACCAGGACGCCGATGACTGCTGCCTTCATCTCATCGGCGCCAATGGTGTTGTTGGACATCTCTACGATGCATTGCTCTAAGGACGATAAGAAGAAGCGGGAAGTAGACGCGGGCATGCCTTTGGTTGGGTGGGTAATGGTTTGAACAGGAAATCGTGGTGCCTGATAGCTTAGCTTCGGCATAGAGCAGAACCTAGCACTAACGTCTGATGTGGCTGCTGCTGGCGTAGACCGTGCATAGCGTGCGTCAGGGATTCACCTCAAAAGCCTGCGCTTGCTGTTTTGAAGGTGGAATCACGCTTAGTGAGCAAGGACTGGAAGAAGAAGCATGGATTGATTGTGCAGGCATTGTGGAATCATTGGAGGAACTGAAGAGTCGCTTGATCTTTGTAAAGAGGGGGGAGTATACTATGCTATAAAGAAGGAAGACAACATGAATGCCCTAGGTGCATTGTGGAGCCATGATATGAGAATCATGTATGGGTAAACTCGGCTCAGGTATTCTTCGAACATGTTTGCCCTCCTAATCAGTCCAGTTGCCCCGCAATTATGCTGTGAAGGATGAGGTAAAGGCTGGACTAGATTACGGATGTCTTCATAATCGCTAACGTGTACGGAGTATATAGCATATAATGAACTCGCCGTTGCCTGCGTTTGCGATCACAACAATCTCAAGGACCACGTTCACGCTAGACTCGACCATTAGCAGTTCGTTGCTCTAATTTGAACGGTACTTAGGGCTATGCTGACCCCCTCCACCAGATAACAACGATGTGTTTCAAAGCCGCCCCCGGAACAGCCTACCGAAAGTGTAACCACAAGGTGGACGGAATAGAGAAGGTCTATAAGTGCGCCAAATATCCAAATGGCAAGGATTGCAAGGATCCCCAATACAATCATTCTGTTACCACCAACAAAATATCCGGGTGGTGCCCAGACTGTGTTGCGGCAGGTCGAGGGAGCAATAAAAATTAGCGGGGCGGTAACGAGTCGGTCAAGCGCGGAGTAGAATACTACAAGCCTCCGTTCCCCACAATCATTTGAACCAGCGGACCTACATTGATTATTTTTCAAGACCACACAATGGAACCCATCTTACCCTTCGTTACAGTTCCACAGGAATGCTTGAGCAGATGTGCTTCCCAAGGTCTTGTCTACGCTATAGACTCTCAGATCGTCCTTAAGGTGCCATTCCAATACCGGCCAACCGACTGCCTAGAGGATCCACATTACCTGGACTTGTCATCGCGCAGCTTTGTTGCCCTCGAGAACGAAGTCAAAATCTACCAATACCTGGAACACCACAGTCATCCGAATCTTGCCCATCGCATAAGAGTCGAGCGAAATGACTGCCTGTTCTTGGAGCGCCTCACTCCACTGGAATCTGCTTGGCCCGCTGCAAAGCCTCATCAGAGGAGCAGATGGGCTTTGCAGTTATCGAGCGCATTGTCATGGCTCGAACAGCACGGATGGTGCACTGGGGACCTTGCAGTACGGAACATGGGCATTGACGACAACGGTCATCTGAAACTCTTCGACTTTGGATCCGCAATAATGGATTCTCACGAAGATTTTGCCAACGATATGAAGAGAGATCATTTCAGTTTCGCTACTTGCCTGCTCTTCATCTTTCATGGCATAGATCCACTTGCTGAAGCAAGGTCCTATAGTGATGTCAAGCGCATTACGAAGGAGTTGGAAGACGGCTTGTTTCTTATTCCAGACGAGGCAGCGCAAGTAGCCGACATCATCCAAGAAGGTTGGCAAGGGCACAATCCTCAAGGCGGATTCCAGGAGATACAGCGCCGTCTTAGGGAGATCTTTCCAGAAGTCGACACGGAAACAAAGCCAAACAGCCAAAGCTACTACACTTCCCTGGAAGCTCGATGTCAGAAATGGCTACTTAGCCATGAGAGCAACCCCGACTGGATGAACGCAGAAGAGTACGTGGCGGCTTGTCGAACGGCCGGAGTCGAAATAGATCTCGATTCATGGCGTTAGAACCGGAAGCGAGGGAGTGAATTGATGTGGAAGCATCCCAATCAGATAGTAGGCCTTGCTGTGAGAAAGTGGTGTCGTCAATATTTGGCATGCATCGACTGTTGCATTGCAGCCACTTGCCTAGAGAACGACTATTCGTGGTTGAACTCACTGTTCGTTATTGGGTCAGAAGAAATGCAATTGTGTGAATCTCCATCCTAACCTCTACCCGTGAGCCATATAGATCATGAGATGGCCACTCTACAGGCAGCGATCACCAGTAGGGAACTCTGGCGAGAGTCGCCGTACCGTGAAGCCTTTCTCGCATGAGGTGTGCTCTCAGTTTTCGAGTCGTCGATGCTGAGGCTTCTCACGAGTAGTTCTATACAAGGCGCTAGCGGCGACAAATTGTGGAGTTCCTAACTCCCAAATGTTCGCCTTGATGTCACTGCTGTACATGTATACAAAGTACATATACATTAGTGGGGTACGGTACTTCCATGTAGCCACGTCTCGAGTCGACAGAGTGCGCAGGTTTCTAAGGCTCTCCTCTTCACTTGTTCTGAACTGTTGCTCACAAGTCCAAAACCCGTCAGGCATACCCAAGATGTATATGGGTCTAGAGAAGAAAGTCGTGCTAGTCACAGGTGGGCTTCCAACACTACAGCATAGAAAGTCCATGTAGACCAACTCATGTACTCCGCAGGCGGAACTAAAGGCATTGGACGTTCCATCGTTCGAGCCTTCCTTAAAGAAGGTGCCACAGTACATTTCTGCTCCAGAACCGCAAGCGACGTCTCTTTCGCGAACGAAACTTATCGCAAAGACTATCCGGACAGCAAGGTGCGGCGCAAGACCTTTCACTCCTCTTCACATCCACAGCAAGCACATCTAACATCCACCACCAGGCCATCGGCGCCACAGTCGACGTCACCAACAATGACCAACTATCCCAATGGGTAGACTCCATAGCTAAAGAGTCCAGCAAAATCCACGTCGTAGTCGCCAACGTCTCGAGTCTGAGCATCGAAGACAGTGTCGAAAACTGGCACACAGCTTTCCAGACAGATTTGATGGGAACCTATCATCTCGTTCAAGCTGCTCTACCGCATCTTGAGAAGTCTAAGGGCAATATCGTGACTATCTCATCCGTTTCTGGTAGAGATATCGACTTTACGGCTCCAGGCCCGTATCCGACTATGAAGGCTGGTTTGATACATTATACTGCTGGGTTGGCGCATAAATTGGCGCCTAAAGGTGTGAGGGCGAATACTGTTTCTCCTGGTAAGTGAGACTGACTGCCTTTCTTTATTATTCTCATACATTTGGTATCGTTTTTTTTCGTTCTAATCTAGTGCTGATTGAGTGTGATGATGACTGCAGGTAATATCTATATCGAAGATGGTGCTTGGGGTAATATCGAAAGAAATGTGCCGGAGTTGTTCGAAAGTCAAATGGCTTTGAACCCTATGGGTCGTATGGGCAAGCCTGAAGAAGTGGCTGATGCTTGTGTGTTTTTGGCGAGTGAGAGGGCGAGTTTCATCAGTGGGACGAATCTTGTTGTCGATGGGAGTTTGTGTACTGGGACGCAGTTTTGATTGTTCTTGGTATGGACATCAATATGCCGTATGCTCGGATCTAGCTTGTCAAGGTCCACGAACAACGAAATCTGCCTACAGTTATACCGTTCCTTGTTCTTTTCAAGTACGAATGGTCGCCAAAATTCATAAGAGCTCTTCATACTACATAGTCGGCTTCATCTATACTGTAAGTATCGATAGGATCCACAAGTGTACACTACTCACCGGAAATCCTCGGCAGTCCGGCCTGCCCTATCGCGCTTCGCCACGGAGTACGGACCGAGTGATGAGGTACCTGTATGTACCTAGAACGAGACAAATGCGCGTAGTGAACACACGCCTCTTGTCGTATCATTATAACATGTAGAAGCGCTGATTGTGTATGCAAGCTCGGATTACATGTATGCAACTGCCTGCCAGCGGCGATGCGCTGTTAGGTATGGTATCTAGAAATACGTATACAAGTAGATGTTAACGGATACCAGGTACATGTAGTATGATGTACTCCGTGCCCACGATGCCGGCTTACCTTATCTTTACACTTGTCACTCGGTGTTTTCATGAGTTGACGCTCGTAGGCAAATGTAGCACGATACGATGCGCAGGTAGCCATCTCATACGGACCTTCCTTTTCCTTCTTTCTTACCTCTGTCTCTACTTACTTTCTCCCCTCCATTCCCTCTTTTCCCTATCTTCACAATGCGTCCACCCCTCCGCATTGCCGTCCTCGAATGCGACACACCCATCGGCCGCACGAAAGAAAAATACGGCGGTTATGGCAACCTGTTTAAAGAGCTGCTCGAGAATGGCGCGAAGCTCTTGGCTGAAAGAGGAGAAGGAGAACCGGAATTGGATATCACGAAATACGATGTTGTGAACCAGGAGGTGTATCCTGAATTGGGGAATGTTGATGCGGTGCTTTTGACGGGGAGCAGTATGTCTTTTCACCCTCAGCACATGATGCTGCTGCTGAGAGATGTTTTGGACAAAGGCTGAATATTTGGACTTCCTTTTTTCTTTGCTTTCGCAGGACACAATTCATTCGACAATGATCCGTGGATTCTCAAATTGGTGGATTCCACCAAGAAGGTCTTACAGCAAGATCGAGTGAGGTTGATAGGAGTGTGCTTCGGACACCAAATTATCGGAAGAGCATTGGATGTGAAAGTGGACAGGAGTGATCGAGGGTGGGAGGTCAGTGTCACGAAAGTGCAGTTGACGGAACAGGGGAAGAAGTTGTTTGGGATTGATGAGCTAGTGAGTAGTGAGAGCATACACGGTAAGGTGAAGTATCCACTACGCTGACGACTGTGGCAGGCTATACATCAAATGCATCGCGATATCGTGTATGAGTATCCGAAAGGCACTGAGCCTTTGGGGCATTCGCCTCGTTGCGATGTGCAGGGAATGTACACCAAGGGTCGCTTGATCACGGTACAGGGCCATCCCGAGTTCAATGGCGATCTCGTGGCTGAATTACTCGTCAATCGGCACGAGAGGGGTATTTTCGATGATGCAATGTATAAGGAGGGTATGGAACGGGTGCGAAACCATCATGACGGGGTTGCGGTAGGAGCTGCTTTCTTGAGGTTCTTACTGGAGGAGTGATACTCTGCTGCGACATCCACGGCAGAAGGGGAAAGGGGGGATGCAACATCGCCATCACGTCGCCATAAAGCTACCTACATTACTGGTGAAGTGGGATTCAATAACAAAGAAGTCCTGCGATGAATGGTTGGCGTCGCAAGCATGCCAGATCGGAAGCCAACGAGCATAAACCTGATAGGCATGTAGAGCAGTTAGACAAGTTACAACCATGACCATTCAATTTTCATCGAAATCAGAGTAGTAGTCCAATCAGCAGCCGCGGCAGATGGAGGGACGGGACAATACAGTACAATGTCACAGTACCGTCTGGAGTTGCGCCACTTGTGCGCCTCACCTCGGTGCTGCCGAGATAGGAACAGTTCGCATGCCAACTGCAACGATGATTGGCGGAACATGCCACGGAGTCATGGCGAAAGCTTGGTGTCGCCTGTCGAGTGCGCGGCCCTCTACAAAGCAGGAGTTGTTATCTCGTATCGCGATGATGGAAGTCTCTTCTTGGGTAGAACACTTGTACTGTAAGGTATCTTAGGTAGTTTTAGCACGGAAGGCGGATCGAGCACTATTCGAATCGGACAGCGACATATCGAGATGTCTCGCCACTGTAGTACTGGTCTCCGTTGAACTTGGTATGTAGTTTTGTAGGAATCGTCATGGCTGTATGCATGTATCTGTCAGTA
The DNA here is from genome assembly GCA_000504405.2 of Mycosphaerella sp. Ston1. Classification (NCBI taxonomy): domain Eukaryota; kingdom Fungi; phylum Ascomycota; class Dothideomycetes; order Mycosphaerellales; family Mycosphaerellaceae; genus Mycosphaerella; species Mycosphaerella sp. Ston1. Next base: position 44,027 of record KZ105485.1, read on the forward strand.
TCAAGCGACGGCTGGGGTAGAACTAGAAGTTAGAGATATACAGCACCTGCTCGCAGCGGAAGAGTATTCGCTTGGATAGCTAGTGCCCGTAGCATGGATCTTACCCAATTACCGTGCCTGAACGGGGGTTTAAAGCCATGTTACGGACCCTAGCTATCCGAGCAAATACTCCTCCGATGCGGGCAGGTGCTGTAGGTAGTGTGGAACCACGGTGAGTACTGAAGGCTGTCGCCGCTTCCCGTGCAGGAAGTCTAGAACTACCTACCTTAGTACCGCACTTCTCGTTCTTTCTTAACCACCACCACCACCACTACCACCACCACAGTCGCTACTATCACACTACATCCCGTTCACGTGGCTTCTGAGCAACGGGCACGCGCATAATGCATCATTACCACCACTAATTAATACCTAATACCAGAACAATACGAACGACGGAAACGACCACAACAATCGCGAAGCCAGTCGACCGCGATAAGGAAGGAAATATGGGGAAACACAGGTACGGCCTGGTCTTCGATGCAGGCTCGTCAGGCACGCGAGTCTACGTCTACAAATGGGACTCGGCCGAGCATGTGTTAAAGAAGGGACACGAGAAGGAGATCCAGAGTCTCCCGGACATCGAGACGGATAAGAAATGGATTAAGAAGGTGCATCCTGGCATTTCGACTTTTGGAGACAAACCCGAGTCCGTGGGCCCAGATCATCTGAAGGAGCTTGTGGACTTTGCCCTAGGCATTGTTCCTAAGAAGGATGTCGAGAGCACGCCGATATTTCTGCTGGCCACTGCCGGAATGCGATTACTGCCCGATCATCAACGCGCTGCGTTGCTGGAGAACACGTGTTCTTACTTCCAACGCAACACCAAATTTCAGCTGCCGGATTGTGGAGTACACGTACAGGTGATACCAGGCGAAACAGAGGGTCTGTATGGCTGGATAGCGGCCAATTACCTGCTAGGAGGCTTCGACAACCCAGATGACCATGTTCATGGCAAAAATCACCATACGTACGGCTTTCTGGATATGGGTGGAGCGTCGGCACAGATTGCCTTCGCACCCAATGCCACTGAGGCGGAGAAACATGCAGAGGACCTCAAACTGTTGAGACTGAGAAAGGTGAATGGCGATTCGCTAGAGTACCGAGTGTTTGTTACAACATGGCTAGGCTTTGGAGCCAACGAGGCTCGGCGACGATACGTGACGCGACTGCTGGAGGCTTCCCCTGGTGTTGATGAGCTCCCGGATCCGTGCTTGCCTGTCGGGATCAAGGTGAAGAAAACAGGAGAGGAACTTGAGCCCGGATCGGAAGACCTAGCGCTTGCAGAACCACATCTGATTGGCACTGGTGACTTCACGGAATGCCTAAAGAGCACGTACCCGCTCTTGGAGAAAGAGAAAGAGTGTACAGATACACCGTGTCTACTCAATGGACAGCACACTCCCGCGATCGACTTCGACGTGAATCACTTCGTTGGCGTGTCTGAGTACTGGTATACCACTCACCAGATCTTCGCAATGGCACACAAGGATAAAGCGTACGATTTTGCGAGCTATCAAAAGCAAGTCACACAATTCTGCTCACGGAAGTGGGCCGACATCGAGAAAGACGTGGCGAAGGAAACTTGGGGGCACAAAGTGGATGAGAGGGCGGTTGAAGAAGTGTGCTTTAAGGCTAGCTGGCTAATCAGCATGCTACACGACGGCATTGGGATTCCCCGAGTCGGCATCGAAGCAAGTAAAGATAGTGTGGGCAACAAGACAAGTGCTATTGTGAACAGCGCGAAAGATCGTGGCTTTCTCGACCCCTTCCAAGCTGTCGACAAAATCGATGGAAAAGAGCTCAGCTGGACACTCGGCAAGATCGTGCTCTATGCATCTTCGCAGATTCCACCCGCAGATGAGACAAAAGTTGTTGGCTTTGGTAGTAACGTCGAAAGCAGCACCGCTGTGCCATATGACTGGCAGTCTCCCACTGGATCTCTCCAGCCTTTGCCTGCAAACGGCACCGGCAGCCTGGAAGATGGCGACGACTGGCACGATCGCATACTGTCGAGCAACTACGGTCGTAGAGGCCCAGGCATTATCATCTTCCTGCTCATCTTCGCAGTTGCGGTCTACCTCCTATGTGGTCGCGAAAGGAGACAATCGTGGTACCAAAAAGTCACCGGAGGGAAACGGCCTGGAGGAGGAAAACCAATCCGTCCCAAGGCCTCTCGCTTTCTCGGAGGTAAACTCTTCGGTGGCTCTCCTACGTATGAACGGGTGCTGGAAGAAGGCAACGACAATGTATACGACGACTTCGAACTCGCAGATGTCTCGGATGGAGAACGATTATCTGACTCCAGCCTTGATAGTGCATTGGACTCTACACGTGCTGGTCGTACTTCTGGAATGGCGACACCTGGTCTGCGAGGGCTGTCACCTGACATTTCGAGAGGGTCGCCAAAGGTATCAATAGGTTACTTTGACAGCCCTGCTGTTGTTGCTGAACGTGTCGGTAACTCGCATGGTTTGGGTATCGGAAATCCTCCGACACCTTTCGAGAGGGGTGGCTTAGTCATCAGAAGTGAGAGTAAGGAGAGTTTGAGGGCGCCGAGTCGCAGTCGAAGGAACAGCCCGACGAGACGAAGCCCGCTGATGACTCCTTTGAAGGAGAGTGTCGATTGAATGATCATGCATTTCAATGAGCAAAGGTGTTGGACAGGAATTTTGGGCATCATACCACTGAGCGTAGTGAGCTTGACTGTGAATTTGGATGATAAAGGGACATGAGATCAATGACAGAACCACGTTGGCGCTCTGCGCTCATACCGCTACACGCACTGCCGCCAGTGACTCCTTATGTCGCAGACTTCGACTCATCTGGGTTTCCGAGCCAATTCAGTCAAATCTCACCGTACCCCATCGGTCCACAAGGCTCTGCCGTACACACAGTAACAGCCGGGGTTGCCCAGTTCAATACAGTGTTTAGTATGCGAGTTGAGGAAGAGACTACACAGCAAGCGTGGCTAGGTACGATAAACCTAAGGGGCAGTGGAATTGGAGACACAGCATAGGGAGGCAGGTGCGCCCTGGCGTGCATGTCAGCGACATGTATGTACAATTAGCCAGTACTGGACAACAACAACACACAAACGGCCGAGGAGCCAATCAGAAGGCCGAAATATAGGGTCAATAGTGACAGGTATTACAGACGAAGATAGCGGCAATCGCGTTGTCGGCTAGGAGCTAGTCCCTCAGGGATTCCGCTACCTCTAATCGACTATAACTTCGTACTGCACCTATCTAATTACGATGTCGGTTTAGTATGTTATTGCTATTGCTGTAGTAGTATGTGAAAGAAAATCTTGCTTTGACGACGAGAAGTATAAGGTATAGAGCTTGGATTTTGTAGCCTCAGGCCGCTAGCAGTGTTGTCTGTCGTTGTACATATAATAGAAGAATCCCGTGATTACCTTATAGTAAGAACAGCACTAATTTCGAGGATATATACTAGTACTAAGGTACCTAGGCTACTATAGAGGATATAAGGGCAGCCTATACTCTGTATCATCAAGTTCGGGGGCGGGAATTCGTAATGTATCATAACTAGTTCGTTTCTCTGAATAGGAGAAGAAGCTGTTAATGCTACTATTTCCATGCATGGCTGCTTAGTCTGCTTGTCTTCTACGGAGACTGCTCTGAATCTTGTCATCAAGTAGCGAGAGCCTTCTAGCGTATCCGTGTGTCGTGTCTAGCTATAACTCCCAGCAATGACATTCTTATGTGTTCGTTTCCTTGCTGCGATGCTAGCTATAGTTGACCGACATCTGCTTCTGACAAACACCTTTGTGCGCTGAGTCGTCGTCGCCATCGTCGCGGTTATCATCGTTGCGGTCATCATCGTTGCGGTCATCATCGTCGCCGTCATCATCGTCGCCGTCATCATCGTCGCCGTCGTATCTGGGAGCGGGTGTAGTCTTGTAAGGACATCTCTCATTGTGTCAGTAGATCGTATATAGAGGTGGGGAGGGGTGTATATCATACACACTCATCAGAAACATTTGTTTCCACCTTTCTCTTTTTGTCTTCAAATGCTTCCTCGCAGTAATGTTTGAGCACTTTACTTGTCGTCAAAGCCAACGGTTTGCCCATCGCCTGTAATCCGTAGCGCACGTCAGAGACCGTGACAGTCTTGGCATTTCGGCCCTCGGTGATGGCGATGGTCTTTGCCAGAATCTATCGAACGCAACGTATGAATTAGCAACTTTGGTCCTGCACAGAAAGTGAAGGCGGACCGCGAATGAAAGACAACTCAACTGACCTCTTTCAGGTGATCCTTCAGAACAATGCGTGTGGTGTCAAAGACATCTTTCGACAGACGCTTCACGCCACCTCGGCGGGCTAAACGACGGATGGACGGTTTTGTGATGCCTTGAATGTTGTCTTTCAAGACCTTGCTGTGAGCGGCGGGTCAGTTTCTCGTCTTCCTCACATGTTTTGTCCGAGAGAGAGAAAGGATGGTGGACAAGGGTAATACTGACACGGACCGCGCTGGGGCTGGCAAAGGAGAGCCGCGCAGTGTGACGGAGCTGCTGTCCGATGCCTGTGGGCCAGATCTCTCAGCAGTCTCGTGTGGGGCTGGGACAGGAGAGCCGCGCAGTGTGATAGAGCTGCTGTCCGATGCCCGTGAGCCAGATCTTTCGGCAGTCTCGCGTGCTGCAGCATAATGTAGAGGAGAGCCGCTAGGGCTAGCTAGTGCATCTTGAGCCATATCGTATTCGATTCGATACGCTGGAGTAGGCACCAGGCGTTATAAAGTATTCCTAGAGGCACTATTAGCGACTGAGGACGACGGTATAGATCTACTTCACCTATACCTTATACCACAAATGTCTTCTTGGACCTCAGACAGCTGGAGGAGATCCAGGTAATGTTGTACAGATTGTGTTAAGGTGTGTTAAGTCCGACAAGTAGAGTAAAGATGCGGAAACCTCTTTAAGTATCAGAAAGAGACAGAAACCTCACATCTGCAGGAACAGGTCTCGTGCCATTTGATTCCGTCATAATTGTGCTGTTAGCTATACAACTGCGCCGTTGTAGGCGCGGGTAACTCCGAAGGTCTATACTAGATATTGCCTCAGTATTACTTAGCGCCGACAGCGGCAGTCCATAGGGGCAGGTACGAGGGCCGTACTATAGAATTTGTAGAGTAAGCGGCGTTCTGTTGGGGTTGTAGTAAATTCGCGGTCGCAGTTACGGTAGTCTTAATACAGAGAAGGTTGCGGGAGGTTGAAGGTTGAACTGGAGAACTCATATCAGCAGGATAACGTGCAACATACCAGTGGGCAGCCACCTAAGAGCCGTGGTCTTCGTGTGGAAGGCACGCACGTTAACGCTTTAGGTCCCTCAAGTGAAGCTAGCATCTTGGGTTTTGGTAAGGTGCGAGAGAATCCGAGGAAACTTCACGTACGGCAAGTCAGATGGGCTTCGAGCGCATCAGATCTTTATCATGTCATTAAAGGTGCATAGGTAGTGGTATCGTCAGGAGCATGTGTGCGGGTCATGTTCATTAATGCTCTCCGGCACTCTTTCCCAACTCCATGCCAATACGCCAAGATCTGTCAATGTCGGCCTCGAATCGCTCCCACACAAAGCAAAAGGTTATGTGATGAAGGTCGCTTCCATGAACAGTTGTCCTTCGTCTTCTATGACCTCGTCACCAATCTTGAGCTGCAGCTTCATCTTGGGACAGTATTGGTAGATGTAAGGTTTCGTCCCGGCAGCTCCAGCAACAATCTGCTTCACGAACTTTGGGACCTCTCCCATAACATCGATTCGATCCGCTCGTTCAATGTCGCCTTTGAGATCTGCATGCACAGTCTTACCGTCCTTTGTGGCGCCGTCCCACGAAGCGGCAACCGCGCTTGGCTCAGGCCAGTCATTGTCCTTGTCACCCTTGATGACCGTGTGCTGCACTTTCAGCGCCGGATCACTGCCCGCAAATATGAGCTCGCCGTCTGTGGCGATACCACCGACGTTGACAGAGGTGGGTCCATAGGAAGGCGGTGTTGTGAACTCCATCATAATGGCAGAGTATTTGGCTGACTGGTAATTGATGAAGTTCCATTTGGCGGCTAGCGTCATGTCAGTACCAATGAAATACAAGGCTGCGTCTTCACTTACCAGCGAAATGCGGCTTCATGCCCTGCAAAGCATGGATGAAGATGCCCACACCCTTCATGTCGATAGGACCGTCCTTGGTCATGATGCTGCCTTCAACACGACACCTGGGCCAGAAGGCGTGTCTCATGCTTCCCCATGGCTTCTTCTTGTCTGTGCCGAAGAGTGTCCGACCATCCTTGCCCACGACGAAGCCTGGTGCTGCTTGTGTCCATTTCATGTCCACGATCGACTTCTTGTTCGTGTGCGACTTGACGTGGTAGGTCTTGCCGTCTTCACTCAGGTCCATAGAGCAGCCATCGGCCTTGAAGTTCTGCTTGTCCTTGGAGAAGGAGTAGTTGGAAAGATTGTCCGATGCCCAGATGTGGTCCTTGCCACCATCCTTTGCAAAGACCTTGCTGCTGAACTGTGCTGTCGTCCGTACGCCCCTGGACCCGACATATCAGCGGATAACCTCACACACCTCCGGTGTCTGCTCACAAGACGTCACTGTAGATGACCTGAGCCATGGCGATATGGCCACTGTCGGTGACGACGTAGAACGTCTTGGTCTCGACATTGGTACCGCTCATGACCTCCCATGCCAGATCTTTCTTTGTGAGTTCGGTGTAAGGCGTGTCCTTGGCCTGCTGGGCGACCGAGTGCACGCCCTCGGGGCCATAGTTGTGATCAGTGAGACCAACGCTATGCACACCATGTATGTCAGTCAGTCGATCAAGTACTGCGATGCTTTGCGTGGGGACATGCGGTCGAGTCGTACGTCTGCTTGAACCAGTTCATGGCGATGGTCGTAGGCGGTGGGTCAGGCGGAGAGTATGGAAGTGGCGGTGGTGGTGGAAGTGGTAGAGGTGGTGGAGGTGGTGGAGGTGGTCTTCTCGTTGCTGTCCGTCGCCGCGCATCCGTCTCTGGGCTGTCTTAAGTAGTTCTACCTGCCTTCCGGTTAGGATTACGTCTGGGAGAGCAATTAGAATAGACGTTCCCGGCGAGTTCTTGGTTTCTGCTGAAACTGAAGCCTAAACCTCGTCTTGATGCATTACACCTGATGTGACAACTGAGGTGCTAATCTAGCTGCGCGCCCTCGCTAAGGTACGTCAACATCAGTTTCACCGATGCCCAGAAGTCGTGGTCGTGGACATCGTGTCTACTGTACTGTCTAGGTACATTTAGTTTTAGTCGTCTGTAGTTCTATCGGTCAGGTATTTGTCTTCATGTGCAGTGGAGTCAATGCAGCTGCCCACGCCTGTTCAGCAATATGGCTCCACCAGCGAGGTCGCGACTCGTGGAGCGTCTCGAAGCCGCACGCATCGCATCAACCACATCCACCGCGAAGGTGACGAAGCAGCGATGATGCCCGTTGTTAGGGACGGGGGCGGCATGCCACATGGTCGAGAACGAAAGTTCTGGTACTAGAACTAAGGTTCTTCCGGTGCTACCGTGCTGTACCTTAATGTACTTGGCATTGTTTGTCGCGATTGCATTCACGACTGACACGAGCTGTCGTTCAAGATTACATGTCCAAGCCCTCACTATCGTCGTGATGTATATCGAACTCGCGAGACACATCACGAGTGACTAAGAGGTCCAGAAAGCCACCATCCATCGTGAGCTGTTGCTATGTCGGCACAGCTCCATTGAGAGATACCGCTTTATCACATGCGTTCGATCGTCGGTTGGACCGCATTCAGTGTGAACCATTAGACACACATTTGTAGCAAGATGGCTTGAGGTAGATAGCCATCTCGATTGCCCTAATAGCGGAGCTGTTCTTCTCTCCTCAAAGTGAAGTAAACTACCTACCCTTAACTCTCCACAGTCAATCGATCTGAAGAAACAGATAATCAGCAACAGGAACATCCCAATACTGCACTAACTTCAACATGGACTGGTCAGCCTTCAGAGCCGGCCTCGAGGTGCAGTCAAATGCAAGAGTACAGGCTCCATCAGCTGCTAGAACGTACTCCAGAGGACCCTCAGTCGAAGAGCTAGACTCTATAGAACTGACAGACCATGGACATATCCCACGACAGCAAGGTGAGGATATCATATCCACAGCCAGGCCACAGACGCCGAAGATCATGAACAAAGGGTTCTTCGACGGGATACAAACACCAACAACACCAATCGAACTCGAAGCCAGCCGACCGCCTACATCGACGCAAGGCACTGCCGTAAGTGCCCTACCATCGTTCTGGTATCCGCGAATGAACAAGTGGAGAGTGTTGTGTTCGTGTCTCATATACATGGGAAATGGTATGAGCGACTCTGCGCCTGGAGCTCTGATCCCCTATATTGAGGACTACTACCACATTGGCTACGCAATCGTCTCGACGATCTGGATTGCAAATGCTGCTGGGTTCATCTCATCTGCTTTTGTCACAGATTGGATTCTCTCGCATTTCGGTCGAGCAAGGACGTTGATGCTTGCAGAAGCGTTCATGATTGGAGCCTATGCGGTGGTTGCTTGTGCTCCTCCATTTCCTGTGGTTGCCGTGGCGTATCTCTTCATGGTGAGCAGAGCTTGAGAAGTATGCTGCCTTACATACAATATTGACTGTGGTTCTTGCAGGGCTTTGGCAATGCAATTAATCTCGCTCTGAACAATGTCTTTTGCGCCAACCTTGCAGACTCTACAGTTATTCTTGGCTTTGCTCACGGCTCGTATGGTGTGGGTGGCATCATCGCACCGATTGCGGCAACAGCAATGGTCTCCAATGGCACATTTTGGGCACGATTCTATCTCGTGACGATTGGGATCAGACTCCTCTGCTTTGCCTTTGCAGCCTGGTCGTTCTGGTCCTATGAGGACGAGGCGACGTCGCACCTCGCCTCCGACCTTCAACATCTTGCCGGCAATAACGCAATCGCCGAGCATGTCGAGATCAAGAAGTCGAGCATGTTAATGACAGCTCTGAAGAATCGTACAACAATCGTTGGTGCTCTTTTCATCTTCGCTTATCAAGGCGCGGAAGTCTCTGAGTCAGGCTGGTTCATCTCCTATTTGATCTCCTATCGTCATGGCAATCCAGCAAAAGTCGGCTACGTAACAAGTGGTTTCTGGGCAGGAATTACGGTCGGGCGCTTCACCTTGACACACCTCGCTCATCGAGTTGGAGAGAAACGCTTCGTGTTCGGCATGGGCGTTGGAGCAATCTTGTTTCAGATCTTATCTTGGTTGATCCCGAGCGTCATTGGAAACTCAGTATCGGTCGCTATCCTGGGTTTACTGCTTGGTCCGGTGTATCCCGCTGCAGCAACTGTCTTCACCAAGCTTTTACCAAGAAGGTTGCAAACTATCGCCATCGGCTTCATCTCTTCTGCTGGAAGTTCGGGAGGAGCAGTTGTGCCATTCTTGACTGGGTTGGCGGCGCAGGCCAGAGGCACTTGGGTGCTGCATCCTATATGCATTGGGGCTTATATCATGATGATGGGCTGCTGGGCTATATTGCCAAAGGTGAGGAAGCCGACTTCTTGAAGGCAGCATGTATCTCAGTCGGTCTGCAGAAGATGGAAGAGTCTTCAGATACTCTGCCTGTAGCATGAATGGCCGTCGACCTTCAGTAGTGATCTCAAACACAGTGATGTCGTTGGCGTGAGGACCATGCGCCTCTAGGCTCTAGAGCGGTAAGGCAGGGTATGGTAGGCAACTGATGATCGCGAAGAAATTTCACTTTTTCTTCACGCACTACTCTCCTCTAGCTCGCTATCGCCGTCTTGCCAGCCCATCGACGCACTCTTTTTTCATCTTCACTACTACGGCCTCACATCGCGATCTAGCGGCTCCTCCCCGCGAAATCTTGGCGTGCAGAATTGCTCATCCCTGCAGCTATTTCAACGCTAGGCAAAACTTAGAGCCAGTCGAAGATCGAGCTCTAGGTTTTCCTCAGTCGCAGCATTTTCTTCCTTCTCTCTCTCTCTCTCTCTCTCTCCTCTCCCCCTCAACCACCCGAGAGGTCGCAGACGGAGCACAATGGCTGAACAACTCGAGCGGTTTGAGGCGGGCGAGAGCACTGGAATGGCTCTCGAGGTCCAAGACGGCGACAAGACCGTCCGCTTCTGCGAAGGCCGGTCCTTCGGTGCCCACCGCAGTGTTGCGGGCGAACTGGTCTTCCAGACAGGCATGGTGGGCTATCCCGAGTCGATTACTGACCCTTCGTACCGTGGCCAGATTCTGGTCATCACCTTTCCATTAGTAGGCAACTACGGCGTGCCACCTCGCGACGCATTGGATCCCATCCTCGGCGACCTCCCAGCACACTTCGAAGCCTCGGAGATTCACATCGCGGGTTTGGTGGTGGCCTCGTACTGCGGCGAAGACTACTCGCACCACTTGGCTAGCTCTTCTCTGGGTGCATGGCTGAAAGAGCAAAATGTGCCGGCCATTTGCGGCGTCGATACTCGTGCGCTCACGAAAAAAATCCGAGATAAGGGCAGCATGCTCGGCCGGCTGCTCATGCAGACGGGCACCCGCAGAGAGGTCAACGGACATGCATCACCCACAACTGGTGCCATGACGCCAAACGGCACAGCACCACCAACTCCAGCTGCAAATCTCCACGAGGTCAACTCCGCCCTAACGCCGAGGGGTGCCGGTGGCAGCAATGGCATGAATGGCTACTTCAGCAAGTCAAAAGAGGTGGCAGTGTATGAGGAGATTGACTTTTACAATCCAAATTCCAGAAACCTGGTCGCAGACGGTAAGTTTGACTTGCCCATTCCCCTCGGTAGCTATAGCAGACAGAATCTGATAGTCCTCAGTTTCAACTCCAAAGCCAAAGATTTATTCCACACCTGCGTCCGTTGCGTCATTGCGTCACCCGTCTGGTCGTCCCGTGCGTGTTCTGTGCGTTGATGTCGGTCTCAAGTACAATCAGCTTCGCTGCTTGGTCAAGCGCGGTGTTGAGGTTGAGGTTGTGCCTTGGGACTATGATTTCCCAGGGCTAGCAGGAAAGGAATATGATGGTCTCTTCATCTCGAATGGTCCTGGTGATCCAGCAATGATGGCGACTACTGTCAAGAACATCCAGCAGACAATGGAGGAGGCACGTGTACCGATCTTCGGTATCTGCCTGGGACATCAGCTTCTCGCTCGTGCAGCAGGTGCTAGCACTTTGAAGATGAAATTTGGAAACCGCGGACACAACATTCCTTGCACCAACCTGCTCTCAGGCAAATGCTACATCACATCACAGAACCACGGGTATGCTGTGGATGCCAACTCTCTGCCAAATGGCTGGAGCGAGCTTTTCGTCAATGCCAACGACGAGAGCAACGAGGGCATCCGACATGTCAGCCGACCATACTTCTCCGTCCAGTTCCACCCAGAAAGCACGCCTGGACCGCGAGACACTGAGTTCTTGTTTGATGTGTTCATTAGCACCATTCAGAACGTCATCAAGGACAGTAGCTTCATGCAGCGACCTGTAGTATTCCCGGGCGGCGATATCGAGGAAAACCGGGCACTTCACCCACGACCAGATGTCAAGAAGGTTCTTGTCCTCGGGTCAGGTGGTCTCAGTATCGGACAAGCTGGAGAATTCGACTACTCTGGTAGTCAAGCTATCAAGGCTCTGAAGGAAGAGGGGATCTACACCATTCTCATCAACCCAAACATCGCCACAATCCAGACGTCAAAAGGTCTTGCAGACAAGGTGTACTTCCTCCCAGTCAACGCCGAGTTTGTGCGCAAGGTCATCAAGCACGAGCGTCCGGATGCCATATACTGCACGTTCGGTGGCCAGACTGCTCTTTCTGTAGGCATCAAGCTCAAAGACGAGTTTGAATCTCTTGGTGTTAGGGTTCTTGGTACGCCGATCGATACCATCATCACTACTGAGGATCGTGAACTCTTTGCGCGGAGCATGGACTCCATTGGCGAGCCTTGCGCCAAGTCGAAGTCTGCCAACAACCTGCAAGAAGCCCTGGATGCCGTTGAAGACATCGGCTATCCAGTCATCGTCCGTGCCGCCTATGCATTGGGTGGTCTTGGTTCTGGTTTCGCCTCGAACAAAGAGGAGCTTGTGGATCTCTGTCACAAGGCATTCGCTGCTAGTCCCCAGATCCTGGTTGAGCGCAGCATGAAGGGTTGGAAAGAGATCGAATATGAAGTCGTACGCGATTGCAATGACAACTGTATCACTGTCTGCAACATGGAGAACTTCGACCCACTCGGCATCCACACAGGCGATTCCATTGTGGTAGCGCCATCTCAGACTTTATCCGACGAGGACTACAACATGCTGCGAACGACAGCTGTTCGCGTCATTCGCCATCTTGGAGTCGTAGGCGAGTGCAACATCCAGTATGCACTAAATCCCGACAGCAGAGAATTCTGCATCATCGAAGTCAATGCTCGTCTTTCGCGATCTTCGGCACTCGCATCCAAGGCTACTGGCTACCCGCTTGCGTTCGTGGCTGCTAAGCTTGGTCTGAATATTCCCCTTAACGAGATCAAGAATAGCGTTACTAAGAAGACTGTCGCATGCTTCGAGCCATCTCTCGACTACGTGGTTGTCAAGATCCCACGCTGGGATTTGAAGAAGTTCACTCGCGTCTCCACTCTCCTCGGCTCGTCGATGAAGAGTGTCGGCGAAGTCATGGCTATTGGCCGCACATTTGAAGAAGCTGTTCAGAAAGCCATTCGATCGGTCGACCCAAGCAATCTGGGCTTCCACAACACACCTGCCCTGATGGACATCAACATAGACACCGAATTACAAACGCCGTCGGACCAGCGCATGTTTGCCTTGGCCAATGCTCTACACTCCGGCTACACAGTCGACAAGATTTGGGAACTTACCAAGATCGACAAGTGGTTCTTGCGGAAACTCAAGAGCCTCAATGACTTTGGCAAGTTGATGACTGAGTACGGTGTTGACAGCATTCCCGCTCCTCTGTTCCGCAAAGCCAAGCAAATGGGATTCTCCGACAAGCAGCTGTCTCTCTTCTGGGACAGTAACGAGGGTAACGTGAGGCGAGCGCGTCTAGCGAACAACCTGATGCCATTCGTGAAGCAAATCGACACTGTTGCTGCTGAGTTCCCAGCATACACGAATTACCTTTACACGACCTACCACGGAATGGAGCATGATATCGAGTTTAAGGACCGAGGTGTCATGGTTCTCGGATCGGGAGTGTACAGAATTGGGTCTTCCGTGGAGTTCGATTGGTGCTCTGTGAGGGCCATTCGTACTCTGAGAACTGCTGGATTCAAGACTGTTATGGTCAATGTAAGTTTTCCCTTTTCTTTATACTCATATCCCCACTTCACAGTTCTGGTTTGCGCTCCGGAATTTAAAATGCTTTGCGTTTGGGATGGCAGTCACTCCTTCCAACAGCACGAGTGCAAATTGGACGAAAGCTCAGAGCTCGATTGAGCCATGCCAAACGCAACACTATTTGTCCAGCGCAACACCTTTACACAGCACACATATTGCACTATATAAAGTCGACATATGCTAACAATCGAATAGAACAACCCTGAAACTGTGAGCACCGATTTTGATGAAGCCGATCGACTCTACTTTGAGAATCTTACTCTCGAGAACATTCTCGATATCTACCAGCTCGAGGCCACGAGTGGTGTCATTCTTTCCATGGGCGGCCAAGCACCCAACAATATTGCGCTGCCTCTATACCGAGCCAACGTAAAGATTCTTGGAACCTCGCCGGAAATGATTGATACGGCGGAAAACCGGTACAAATTTTCTCGTATGCTGGATAGGTTGGGTGTTGATCAGCCTGAGTGGAAGGAGCTCACAAGCATCGACGAAGCTCGCTCGTTCTGCAATCGGGTCACCTATCCTGTGCTTGTACGACCCTCGTACGTGCTCTCCGGAGCTGCTATGAACACAGTATACTCAGAGCACGACCTCAAGAACTACCTAGCGCAGGCGGTTGAGGTGTCCAAGGAGCATCCAGTGGTTATTACGAAATATATCGAGAACGCCAAGGAGATTGAAATGGACGCCGTAGCGCACAATGGCACCATGATTGGCCACTTCGTGTCCGAGCACGTCGAGAACGCAGGTGTGCACTCCGGAGATGCCACCCTCATTCTTCCTCCACAAGATCTGGATCCGGAGACCGTGCGCAAGATCGAGGACGCGACGCGCAAGATCGGTGACGCTTTGAATGTGACTGGACCTTACAACATTCAGTTCATTGCCAAGGATAACGAGATCAAGGTCATCGAATGCAACGTTCGGGCTTCTCGGTCTTTCCCATTTGTGTCGAAAGTCACGGGACTGGATCTGATTGAGCTGGCAACCAAGGCAATGGCCGGTCTGCCTGTCCAGGCTTACCCGCCTATCACTCTGCGACCTGATTACGTCGCGGTCAAAGTGCCGCAGTTCTCTTTCTCGCGTCTCGCTGGAGCTGATCCAGTCATGGGTGTCGAGATGGCTTCTACTGGTGAGGTCGCTTGCTTCGGCCGGACGAAGTACGAGGCCTACATGAAAGGCCTCATCTCCACTGGGTTCAAGCTGCCCAAGAAGAATGTGTTGCTTTCGATCGGTTCGTACAAGGACAAGGTTGAGATGCTGCCAAGCATCGACAAGCTCTACAAGATGGGCTTCAAGCTTTTTGCTACCGCCGGTACTGCCGACTACCTGGAGGAGCATGGTATCAGTGTGCAGTTCTTGGAGGCTCTTGGATCTGACGATCAACGCGAAGAATACTCACTGACGCATGCTCTCGCTAATAACCTGATTGACTTGTACATCAATCTGCCGTCCGCCAACAAGTACCGTCGACCAGCAAACTACATGTCCATGGGCTACCGCACCCGTCGTATGGCAGTAGACTTTCAGACGCCACTGGTCACCAATGTCAAGATTGCCAAGATCCTCATTGAAGGTATCTCTCGCAATTACGACTTCAACATCAGCAGCGTTGACTACCAGACTTTCGCCGAGCAATCGCTCGTGCCTTCCACCGTACAACAGCCTGCTCCAACTGAGCCACTCTCTGAGCTTATCAAGCGTTCCCCGTTCAAGGGCAAGGATATCATCTCCGTGAAGCAACTCACAAAAGAGGAGCTGCACCTGCTATTCACTGTTGCAGCTGAGATGCGTCTCGGTGTTGAACGCGATGGATGTCTCGACATACTGAAGGGTCGTGTGTTGTGCACAATGTTCTTCGAGCCTTCCACTCGCACGTCGTGCTCCTTTGACGCAGCCATGAAGCGTCTCGGCGGCCAGACCATTGTCGTCAATGAAGCGCATTCTAGCACCAAGAAGGGAGAATCTCTGGCGGACACAATTCGCACACTCGACCAGTACGGCGACGCCATTGTGCTGCGCCACCCAGACAACGAAAGCGCTGAGATTGCAGCCAAATACTCGGATCGTCCAATCATCAATGCTGGTAACGGCTCACGCGAACACCCCACGCAAGCTTTGCTCGATCTCTTCACCATACGTGAGGAACTTGGCACAGTTAACGGGCTGACTATTACCTTCACTGGGGACTTGAAATATGGTCGAACAGTGCACTCGCTTTGCGAAGTGCTCAAGCACTACAACGTCAAGATCCAGCTCGCCGCTCCTGCCGCGCTGGCTCTCCCAACCAAAGTCAGAGCCAACCTGGAAGCTCGGGGTCAACTCGGCATCGTCTCGGAGAAGCTGACACCAGAGATCATTTCCAACACCGACGTCCTCTACTGCACTCGTGTTCAACACGAGCGCTTCGAGTCCGAAGCTGCGTACGAGGAAGCTTTGGAGGAGGGTGGCTTTACGGTGAACGCCAAGACTCTTCGTGATGCTAAGAAGAACATGATTGTCATGCACCCTCTTCCTCGCAACGCCGAATTGGCAGTCGATGTTGATGATGACCCGAGAGCTGCATACTTCAGACAAATGAAGTATGGTATGTTCGTGCGCATGGCTCTCCTGGCTCTCGTAATGGCACCCTAGATAGGATGTCTGTTTGCTTTTTCTAGATTTCAAGATCGAGGGAGATTGGGATGATACCAAATGAATTACAAAAGTGTGGGTTTTCAATCATGGCCCATAGCGGCGGCGTTCTTGATACCAGGCAGGTTTCTGCTATGAGAGGTAGTTTATTTGGCGTCGGAACTGCGCGAGTATAGATGGTTTGTAAACGAACTCAGAAATCTACGTTTCTGTGAAGCCAATTGCGATGCAATGACATTTCCTCTCTAACACCCCCCTAACCAGTGGCATAAACGCAATAGACAGCGCCCTTATCAGCATCAATACCGCCATTCACATAACGAGCTCCCTTGAACGACTCTTGATCATGCTCAATCTACCATCATATTAGCCCCAGAAAACAAATCCCACTTGAATCCAATCAAACTTACCCAGTACTTGCAGAAATCCTGCGCTTGATCATCACTCGTCAGCTGCAAAAAGCAAGTCAGCAAGTCAGCAATCAATCACGCATATAGAATTTCGCTCCATTGCGATTGTTCTTCTTCTTCCACGTACACCACACGCGCAAAGTTTCTCTTCACAATGAGCATCTCCAAATCTCCTTCTCGCTTCGGCTTGAATGGCTTCACTAGGAGAGACGTTGACGCCTTGGGCTTGTATGACAGGTGTTTTGCATGTGATTTTGCATTCATCGTCTGAGCTACACTGTTTTCCGGTAGAGAGGGGATGTTAGCATTGTTTTTTTTCTGTTTGTTTGGTTTTTTTTTGTTTGAGTGCTTGCGTACCTGGTCATCGCGGAGTTTGAGAGTGGCTGCCAAGGCCATGGTGGAGAATAGGAGTTGAGTGAAGATTTGGGAGGAAACCATGGTGATGGTTGGTGGTTGGTGATGAGGAGGAGGGGAAGGGGGTTTCGATGGAGGAGTGATGAGTATGTGATTGATTGAGTGATAGATTGACTGATCGATGCTATCGAATGCTGATGAGTGAATAGGAAAAAGAAAACACTTACCATCTATCCAGCCATATCATATATATATGTGTGTGTACATAGCAGTAACATAGAAGCCTCCCATAGCCCACGAGCGATGCCGAGCGAAACAGTGCTATTTTCGAAGCATCTTCTAGCTTGCACCTACTACAACAGTACATCCAACCGAGATTGAGTCTCCGCAGATCGTAAACCCGCAGGACGACAAACCTGGTTTGACGAGGTAGTTCTATGCCAAGCAAGTATTCCGCGACGTTCCTATTGCGAGAGACTACTGTAGGAGTGTAGATCCACAAGCTAGAAGAAGAAGAAGAAGAACGAGAAGGGAGGGAGTTCATAAGAATCCTAGCTAGTCAAACGGATGTAGCTCGGGCTACAAGCTATAGACATAAGCACGATAGACAGAGTAGGACTAGAGCTAGTTTCGGAGTGAGTCTTGGGGAATGTCAGATCTGGCGAACATTTATGTGTGTTGGTTCGTCTAGAGAATCTAATACGTACTACGTAGGAGGGCCCCTAGTGAAGATCTTACACAAACGTACTGTTGGACTTGGCTGATGCTGCCAATGCTCGAGAGGAAGGATGATTCTCGTATATGATGACTATTCTATGTGTAGCGCGCAGGGGGTCGTTCATCGATGGGTTTGTCCTGGCAAAGAAACCTCAAAAGCGATATTGTTACGTACTGGTCTGCTCTGCTCTCTACACTACTGTAATGTAGCAAGTTACTCGATCCGCCTGTGCGAGTCAAGTGAAGTGAATAATGTACTTTCTTCGAGGCACGAGCCTGCCTGTGTATAGTCCAGGACATGTAGAAACAGTATAAGAAGAAATCCCGCGCAAAAGGCCACGCCATTCCTGTCATCATCCGAACTGATTTCCGCAACCTCACTCGTTCTCTCTCTAGGTATACATACATCCCACTCTCGCACACATCCACCGAGCTCGATCGCACTAGAGTTCTAGTTCTCACGGGCTCCAGGGTTGTATCCCTGGACTCATACGTACAGTCGTACACATGTACTTATGTGAGTACGTGTGTGTATCATCCTCCCAAGGCGAACGATCCGGTCCGGCGCGTGAGACACACATGCGCATTCTCTATCAGTAGATGCTATGCTCGAGCCATTGCGCTAGTTTTATATCGCTTCCACCAGCAGCCCACTAGGCAGGTAGGTAGGTAGGTACCGCCGGGTACACATATCAGGCATGTTGCACCTAGACCAGCGCATGTCTGACAGAAAGGACTGTGCTTGCGAAGTCATTGTGAGGAAGCAGAGTCTGATTTTCGCTGCTGTCTCTCCAATAATAACTGTGTCCGGGGAGCCTGCAGACGATGCGGCAAGTCCCGTCGTCTAATTTCTAGAACTAGCTCATTTACGCAAGTTCGCATTCAAGTTTGTCTGAACTTGCATCACGTCTTCTTGCACGACACTTGCTCGTCTATCGGAGGCCTTGTCTCTCTTCCTATTGATCCCGAGCAGATGACCCATCTCAGTCCAGAATCCCACAGGCGGGTGAAGGAAAGTCTCCTCGTATGCATCGATGATTGGACGATCCCAGACCAAGTCTGCTTCCGATGACTTGATCCATTTGGTCTTGTGGATCAGCTTCCAGATGAGGAACAGCGGAGGGATAAACAGCTGCATCGTGTAGTTGGAGAAGAAGTTGGACACGCTCCAGGGCAAGTAGGATGTGTATCCATAGATGCAAGTGACGATGAACATCCAGACGAGTCCAAAATAAGCACAGTAAGGCTGAAAGTATCCAACATATGGCAGCGTCTTGCGGTCGAGTCCCTGTACTTTGCAAGCTTGATGGAAGCGGATGTAAGTGATGCACATGGTGATGTAGTTGATCAGACCTGGGAAACCATTAGTGTCGAGTCGGTCTAGCCAGAGTCTCGATATACATACCTCCTCCAGTCACTAAGCTAGCGAACCAGGTGATAGCTACGCGAGAACCACTTGACACAGATGTGAAGGAGAGCAAGGGGAAGACCATCACTATGGCGAAGCAGTAGATGGGCACACCCTTCTTTGTGCAGTGTCGGAGGAACTTCGGCGCTCTCCCTTCCAGAGACAGCGAGTACAGATTTCGGACTGCACAGTATGTATAAGTATTGCCGGCGGAGAAGATTGAAGTGAGGATGAGCCTGAGATGATCAGTATGGGCTAACATATGATGGTGGAACACAGCGTACGCGTTCACGATATCCGGAAGAACAGATATTCCAAGATTGTTCATGGCGATAACGTATGGCGATGCCTCCGCAGAGCCGCTGCTTCCATTGAGGACTACGTCCGCCAGCTTTGGGTCACGAGAGGAGCAGACAATGCCCACGGCAAGAGCTCCTCCTATGACTAGAGCATCTTGGTCAGCTGGATGTCTGTATGAAGGGCGGGACATGTCGAAGAACGTACAAAAGATTCCAAATCGAGCGTACACCATCTTGAAGGCGGCCTTGATGTATGTGCGAGGTCTCATAGCCTCAGCAGCCACAATGGAGATGTACTCTGGACCGACGACAGTGAAGACAGCCTGGCAGTCTGGTTAGTCAAACGTCTCTCTGCGCGTGCCACAACAGAACTACTTACTGAGATGAGTCCACCCAAGAAACCCTCAAAGCGGCCAAGCGCTCCCTCCGCAATGTACTCTCGAAAGGCGCCTCCCATAGTCCAGTTTCGGAAGCCATAAACATCACCTTGCGGGTTTCCTCCGACCATAGTGATGAAGGTGAAGAAGAACAGCATAAAGATCAGGACGACCTTGCCTCCGGAGAGCCAGAATTCAGCTTCACCGAAAGCGCCGACTGCCAGGATGTTGATGAAGCTATGCAGGGTGAGTAGGTGCCCTGAGAACAGAATGATTGCGAGCGCGTGGTGATAGCGCTGATATGGGGGGCTCGAAGACTTACGCATATATGCAGATGACACCAATAATGATACCGGCAGTCGGGCCAGGCTCCGTAACGGTGGGACTCCAGTAGGAAAGCACGAGAGTAAAGGCAGATATCTCGAAGGGAATCAGAAGTGCCTCGTAGAAGAAGCTGTCAATGATAACGATCACCATCATGTCAGCGAAGAACTCATCATTTCTCGTCCCAGGGATTTTGGGTTGGCGCTCACAAGTTCCAACCGACCATAAAGCCCAGCGCATCGTCGACCCAATGACCGGCATGTCGGATGAAGCCTCCACTGACGGGAAACGCGGTCGTCATTTCTGCAACGCAGTTGTTGACCATGGCCAGGACGATGCTCTGCGCCAAGAAGGCGAGCAGCAGATTGGCAGCACCGCCATGGTACAAGCCATTGCCGATGCTCACGAACAGCGCAGTGCCGATGGAGCCTCCGATGGCAATCAGCTGGATCTGCCGGTTTCCCAGATGTCGCTGCAGCTGGTCGCTGTTGTCGGCGGAGAAGCCTTCCCCCAGGTCTCGGCCGTGGTCGGACGACGACGAGTCGCGACCTTTTTCCTTGTCGCTGCTGAACATGCCCATGGTGACGTCGGGGGTATGCTCCGAGGTACTACTTCGTACTGCTGTCCTCACGAAGAGGAAGAGGAGGAAGAAGAGGCAGGCAGGGCGCACGGGACAATAAGGTAGTAAAGTACTACAGTGCTAGATCCAACGCAGCCCGGACGACATGGACAGAGTCACAAAGTAAGGGAAGAGAAGGTAAGGTAAGGCTGAAGATATGATGCTGAATCCTGAGGCGCAAGCGATCACAAGGAGCGCTGCGTTATACTGGAGACAGACGTGTGGCGTGCCGGTGGCCGCCAGGAATGGGATGCAATTGGTGGCTGTGGGCGAGAGAAGCGCTCCTTCGTGCATCTCGTGTGCGTCCACGGTACAGTTCAGGATGTAGGTACCCACATACTGTACCCTAATACCGTGAGTGTGCGAGGAGCGGATAAGGAGCTCCACGTTGGGACTGCCGATCATTGCAGTCCGGGCTGTCGTTGCAGTCATTGCAGCCATTGCGCGGTGCGTGAGTGGCTGCAGGTGGGAAGAGGTGGGAACTGGTGGGCAGAAGACTCATCATGTGACTAGACCAGAGACGATTGCGGCCAATAGGTGATGGTTGATACAACGATAACTCTTCGTCTACACGGTAGTCCGGTAAAGACGAGATAATGAGGTGGGATCATCGCTGAGCTCAGCCAGTACCCCGCTTTGGCGCGGGCGGCCCGTACAGCGGCCATTGCGCGAGTAGACGATGGTCTGCCTTGGCACCTTCTTCCCATCTACATTACATGTACAACAATCTTCCGCTTCTTCTTCTTCTTCTTCATCCTCACTCTCCACGTCTGGATGGCCTTCATACAAGCCGACACCAAGCAGCGCAAGGCTCCTGCGGCCTGCTGCAGACACAACTTCCCTTATTGAGCATCGCGTCTCACACCAAGCAATACGCAATCACCATGTTTCGCCGACCGACTTTCTCTTGGGCTTGTTGACAGGACTATCGCCCTCCTCAAGAAGCGCCTCAAACGAGCGTGGCGCTGGGCGTGACCACGAGAGTGCAGTCGTCACGGACTCTAGCCTGCTACGGCGTCGTTCATGCGCTACACCCGTCCCAGTATCGTTATCGTCCGGATGAGAGTAATACATGCGACTCAAGTAGCGCCGGTGCTCTGAGAGTGAACGAGCTGGAAGAGCTGGGCTGTCTACATCTGGTTCCATGCGAGACTGTCGCCTCGAATCGTGAGGAGTGGATGTGCTTTCAGTTGCGCTTGTTCTGCCTGGCGTATACTGGCTAAAGGACAAGAATCTCAACGGTGCAGCGGGACTGCTCGTGGATAGTTCTTCTTCTGTTACCGCCGACTCACTGCTGCTTGTTTGGCTTATAACGCGGTCATGATCCCCATACCAGCTTTGGAAAGGGAACAGCGGATTGATAGAAGCGGGCCACCACGATGAGCTTCTCTGAGGAGATATCTGTTGGCGTGTGTCTCTGGGACTTACTTGGTCCAGATTATTGGATCTGTGTAGTTCTTGTACAGCACCTGGACTGATTGACTCTTTGACACCTTCTGAACTGTGACTGAAGATGTCAGTCCGCAGACTAGTGCGGCGTGCAAGTGTTAGAGGTGCTGGAACTAGGTGGAGTGCCAGCGAGTCCTGCGTGCTGGTACGCTGAGACCTGGACTGATTACTTCGTTGTGTCGAGCTTTGGGTGGAGCTTGTGTCTGGTCTGCTGTCGAAGCTCTCAGATGTAGTCGGCCTGCGACTAGGGAATGCAAACAGCCACCTCTCCATTATACCCTTAGCATGAGAACGTGCGCCCTCGCCTGGGCCTCGAGCTGCTCTGACATCGAAACTCTTGTTGCCATCATTGTTGTCACCATGACTTTGTCGCGGCAGTGTACCATCTCCCGCAATCCACGCTAACCACTGCTTTGCGAGAACTTCCTCATCAACACTAGATCGACATCCGCGCCCAATAGAAATTGCAAGCTTAAAATGTTTCCGTGCTCGAGCACTCGTTTTCCTAAAATCATCATTCGAAAACAAAACATCTGTCAAACCGTTATAGAAATGGCATCTTGCCAAGGTTCCAGCCTGAACCACACTTTCATTTTGCTTTGCGAGTTTGAGTGCCGAAACCGCTGCATTCCTAAGACTCCGAGCATACATCTTGGTAGGCCTAGGACTGATCTTGTGATACTTGAGCGCTGTCAAGCATGGCATCAGCTTGACCTTGATCTCGATCTCGACTGCGAGCGCTTGAAGCCTGGGATCTCGCATGTGCTTTGAGACTAGAGATGCTGACTGGGAAGATGAGATAATGCTAGTTCCGGCGCTTGGTTTTCCTGCTGAAGAAGAAGAATAAGAAGGAGAATTTTGAGACGTGCCACTTGTAGTCGATGTAGAAACGGAGGTCACACCGGATCTGAATGGACTTGAGGTATGGCGTACAGAACTCTTGGGTGGAGATTCTAGGATTTGGGTGCTGTTATCTGTTAACGAAGTCGTTGCCTGCGAGTCGTGCTTGTCCCACAAATGCTCGATGCTGACATCGGCCGGTAGCTGAATAGTCAAGTGCCTCATGGCATCCGCGACCATGTTTCCTTGCTCGAGTTCTGATCCTTCAGGTCCTTTTCCATCTACTATCCTATCGGAGTTTGTCGAAGCACTTTTGCTATCAGCGCTAACTTCCATTGCGCTGCCGTCTTCATTATCGCCGTCCTCATCTTCGTCTCGGTCTGCGTCTCCATAGTCCTCGTCCCCGGCATCTCTATTTTCTGGTCCGGATCCTGATTCCCGTGAAGAAGAAGGCCCACGATCAGGGCCTGGTGCACCATCGTCCTCGTCCTCGTCCTCGTCCTCGTCCTCGTCCTCGTCCTCGTCCTCGTCCTCGTCATCGTCATCGTCATCGTCCTCGTCCTCTGAGCTCGAGCTCAAACTCAAGCCAAACCTCGCACGCGCCGCCTCTTTCGCCTGGCGGAAGATATCTGGCGCAGACTCCGCCATCCTCTGAAAGAATTAGAAATTCGAACTATGTACGTAACACAGACGGTGGCTTTTCCGCTCTTCAGGAATACATAACGTCGAAAAATCCGCAACTATACCTTACCTTACCTTACCTTAGCTTTTTCTTTCCTGCTTTTGTTTGAAACTACAGTATTCGCCGGATCTGGACCTTGTTGTCGAGCACAAAGGCTTTGCGACCTCGGGTCAAGACCAAAAGCGTCTTTTCTCATGATTAGGTTAGACAAAGGATGTGATGTGTATCGTATCGCGGAACTTATGCTTCTCTGGCCGTGAGAGCCGTCGTGTTGGCTTCTAGGATCTTGGAATTGGGATATGGTACTTTTTGAGGAAAAGGACTTCTCGATGTCTTGAATACGCCATTTCGGAATCTCAGACGACGTGGACTACTAGAAAGCTTATCATCATTATCATCATCGTCATCATCATCATCATCAGCGGTAGGTAGGTGAGTAAAGGTAGGCACATACATGTAGTTGAAAGGTGAAGTCAGCCCAGCCAGCTAGCAAGCTTCCAAGTCCCTCTCAGCCACACACAGCAAGCATACCGCGGGTCGGCACTTCTTGTTCCCTGTGCATACATACATGATACCTACGTACAGTACATACACCCAAGCCATATCATCCCATAGATACATGTACACACTAGGTAGTTCTATACTTTTACAGTAAGCACCAGCACGTGCAATCGCCATACTCATATATAGCCAGGTCTAGACTCCGATCTAGTGTCCGGGGCCTATACAGAACTACTTAGAGGCTCGGCAGATATTGAACTTCCGAACCGTAAGTTACATGTACCTTGAGATACCTTACAAATATATCTCTACGTACTACGACGCTACATGTACATGTATCTTTACCTTATTCTTACATCAGCTACATCAGTTACATCGGCTACAGGTACACAGCAGGTCCTTTATACGATTACTCAGATCTTATTATAGCTATACCTACCTACTACCCCCCTCTCTCTCCCTCTCCAGTATACCTCGTTGATTAAAAAAGACGAAGTATACTACAATAGGTGGCGATATAGCGGTTAGACACTAGCGGAGGAAGCACAAGAATACGAGCTGTGACGGTGCTTGCAAAGGACCTAGGTCGGAAAGCATGGCATGATGATAATAATGATGGGCAATTACGCAGCGTGAGAAGCTAGAAACGAGAAAAAAGAAGAGAAGAAAGGAAAAGAGGCAGGAATAACCAAGGTAATAATCAAGTTGTTTGGAGTATATTCGAAACGTGGAAGCTCATAGTCTTCTCTATCAATAACAATTAAAGTCGATCCCAGACACCGTACTATGTCGCAAAAGGGTATATCGCTAGTAACAAGTCAGCTTTTCCTTCCGATGACCAGCCCAAGACGCGGTACAGCAGCAGTGCTACGCTCAAAACAATGACTCATATCGCCTGCCATCGGAGACCAACACTTTCCGGTCCATGCTACCATGCTCGCAACCTGCAACGCGCGTAATCACAATATTCGTACACAGTCCCCTTGCCAGTCAGATCGAAGAACGTAAATAATCCATATCCATGATTCTAAATCAGGATCAAGTAACGCCAGTATGCCCGTGTATATTCCCATGGTTTTTGTGTAGAAGTAGTAGTAGAAGAAGACGAGTGACTCATGGCGAACCCCGGTGCAAATGACAAAGGTCGAAGTCACGATACCAATGCATGCCGAAAGCCAGATTGCCACTCCAGGCAGCAGCAGCCGCGTCGTGTCGGGCTGTGGCCTTCTTTTCCTATTTGCCAGGATTGCGAAGGATCTCTTCGCAGTTGGCGTCGAATCGCATGCTCCAAAGACGCATGCCAGTCATCAATTTTTCAGTGCGCTGTAACTCCCGGTCACGTCCAAAAATGGTTTCCACAAACTCGCTTCCACTATTCTTTCCCATCGTGATGTTCTTTGCATTTCCGCTCTCCTTCTTCGCGGCCTTCCACATGTAGTTTTCGCAGATCTTGAGAAGCTTGTTGAATCGTTGCCATAGCCGCTCCCCTGACTCGAGGAAGTCTTCCACGAGGTCACGTGAAGTCTGCGCACGGATGCGCGGCATGATCTCTTCGGCGCGACGCACCTTGTGCGCGAGTTGTATGAGTAATAGCCACATTTCGCCGGCGACCTCGGACATCGGAGTAGCCGGGCCATAGAAGAAGACGGTCCAATCGTATATCCACTTTCCGAGGGAGTTGGCGTCGAACACAGATCCCAACAGCAGAATAGGCTCTTCTGTGGGATCCCAATTCTTGTATGAGTAACCCGCAGGAATGCCAGCGCGACGCGCGTCCTCTTCTGTTGCCTTGGGTGGCGGCTTTGAGGCAGTGCTCGGCCGGCGTGGAGGTGGAGCATGGGTCGGCTTTGAGGTATGCGAGGCTCGTCGCGGTCGGGTCGTCTTGGTAGAGTCTGCAGCGGGAGTGAAGATGGGGACCTGATCACGATAGTGTTGATCAGTACGTTGGCCGTGGTATGCATGTTGTGGCTTGTATGGCGGTGGTCGCGGCTCATATCTCTCATAGCGTGGCAGTTCCTCATAGGAGCGATCGTAGTAGTGCTCGTCTGCGGGAACGTACTGCGGCCGCGAGGCGTATTGCTTGCTGCTCGAGTATGTGCGCTGTGGACCATGGTCGGTAGGCGTGTGATACGAGTAGTATCGAGCGCTTCCTTTTGGTCTGTCACTTACGTAGTCGGATTTCCGCTGCGGCGTAGACTGAGCCGACGTGTGGTAAGTGGGCTCTGGAGTGGTGCTGTATGGGGGCGCATAGTGGCTCGTCTTGCGCGGAGGTGGTGTCGAGCTGTATGTGAAGGTGTAGGTGGCGCCATCACCCGTGGCGCGACGAGTGTGGCCCTTCAAGGGCTGGCCGGAGTACGAGTAGTTTCTTGGAGAGTAGTACGCATATCCAGCAGCCGGAGGAGGTGTTTGCGGCGGAGAGCGATAGTGGTATGCAGCGTAGCCTGGAGGAGGCGCTGGGTATGTCTGGAAGGTTGCCATCGATATGGCGAGGCGTCCAGACGCGCCTCAAGAGTGGTGATGGCGGACTCGTCGGGGTCCGAAGGGTGTCCAGTAGTGGTGTCTATCGCGGCCGACAGTGAGTGGAGGTAGATCGAGTCCCTTGGTTCCTTTGTTCGGACATGGAGAGGTTGTTGGAGCGACTTGTATGATACAAGTCGAGTCGAGATCCCGGGAGACCTCGTGATATCGATCTAGGCAGTCGTGGTGGGTCTTAGTAATGGCTGTGGAGTGGACTAGAAGGTCCTAGAGCAGAATGCGCGGCGGCGGGAGAAGAAGGAGGAGGAAGAAGAGGAGGAAGAAGAAGAAGAGAGGCTGGGTGGTGGTGGAAGCGTGCGACGGAAGAGTCAAGGCGCAGAAGCGATCCCCTTGCAGCACTTGGGCCACTTTCGCACACGACCGAAATTCAAGCTCGTTGGTGAGAAGCTGCTCCTTTCCTGGCTGGCGGGCGAGGAGTCAAGACGATCAATCACAAAATAGGGTTATTTTAATCTGGTGTGAGTCGCAAAGCCACCGCAGCCTGAACTTTGAAGGAGTAGGCAGTACGAGGACAGTACATAGGTCGGAGGGAGGCAGACGCAGAGCAGGACGGGAGCGCAGGGCAGGGCAGGGCAGGGTTTCAGGAGATGGGCTGGCCGACAAGGGATGGCTGCCCGACTCTCGTAAGCTGTGGCGGAGGAACCACGCTGTTCGCGCGCTACTGCACTTCCGCATCCGACCCGGCGAGTCAGTCCATAGCAGACTAGTCCACCGTCCTGCAGCTGTCCGAAGCGTGCACTACTACAACTGTATGACAGTGTACTGTACCTACATGTATGTAGAGTATGTCGTAGGCTGAGGGACAGTCCAGTCCAGCCCAGTCCAGTCCAGTACGGTACATGGAGTCTGTATGTGACATGTCGTTCCTGGTCAGCCCACTCACCGTTCGCGCATGCAGAAAGGCCTCGACAACAACCCAATCACAGCCAGCCTTCACTACCTTACCTTACCGTACTGCCTCTGCGTCTGCCTCTGCGTCTCTGCTCTCCCGCCCCGCCCCACTCCTTCTTGCGCCTCGTGGTTCCGACAGCACGGCCCGTCAAACGTTGACCGTTGACGGCAACATTATAATATAATCATGGTGATTGCTCCGCCAGCCTCCCCGTGCACAGTTGCACACTGTCCTGTTCTTCTTCTCCTCCTTTTCAATTCGGACAGGCTGAGACACGGCCTTCATTAATATTTGATTGGAGAGGAGGACGATCCGACCCCCCGCGCCTTGTCTCGTCGACGCACTGCTCTCAGACATGCGCCAGCACGAGAGCTGCCACGCAAGCAGCTTCCGCGGCGTGGCATTCGAAGCTGTTTCCTACCTGACTAGGTAGTTCCTTCTGCCTGCTGCCACTGGTCCGAAAAGAACCTGTTGAGAGTTCGAACAGACCACTCCGTACTCATCGTGTGCATGTGAATCACGATCCTCACCAAGTCGACGGATAGCGCAGCAAGCACGGTGATGCTGCTGATGATGATGACGGTGATGCACGCTGCCACGCTGCATCACACTACCGTCGCATACAGACGGTATGGCGTTGCGCAGGGTGGGTGATTGGATCCAAAGAGTTAAATCACACTGCGCTAGCCATTCTCTCGTGTCGGATTCGTCCAACTGAAATGCACATGCACTGAAGGTATAGCCCAAGTGTCCAACTAGACTGTGCCAAGTATACCACGTCTTGCTGCAAACACCAGGGCGGTGGGCAGATGCTAGTTCTATCTATGGGTACGGTGTGCTTTCAGCAGGAGCTGCTGCTGCTGCAGGCCTGAGAGAGCTCGCGAAAATTTCTTCCAAGCTCCAGTTCAGTCTCCTCCGCCCATCGCCATCAGCGATGACTCTCTTCCAAGGTTACAAACGCTGACAACAGCCCCACGTTCGTATGTACGGCAGCCCGGCGAGGACCTCTGGTCTCACTCTAGTGCAACATACATAGTAGTTCTAATCTCGATGCCCGGAAACCAATACACTGCAGATGAGTGAGACCACCATCGTCGTCTTCACTCGGAGCTTGGCTGCTGGTACTGTGCATGTTTTCGAGCTGAAAGCAAGCAAGATGGCGTCAACCGGTTTGTCGAGTGTCTCACGCTGCTGCAAATGCAATCAATTCTGGCTCAATGCTTCCTACGACCTTACCACTCGGGAGCATGCATCTGTCACTTCCCTATAGCTCCTACTGCCTGCCTCCCGTATCGCTGCAGGGGCTCGCAGTTGTATAAAGAACACAACTCTAGCCAGTGGATAGCTGCCGCACGCAAGGCGTTCAAGACAAAGGGCCACCTCCACGTTTGTACAACCAGTTGTCCGGCTCAATGAGTGCTTTGTGCCATTGTGGTACTGCCCCTCACCGATAAGAAGCCCGCGTACCCCAAAGTGGCAGAAGCCCGGAAACTCGATTTCTCTGAGGTGTACTATATACAACACTACTACTACCGGCCTATAGGCTTCCTATTGCTGTCTATTAGAGTCGCTACTGTCTCCTGCTATAATATATATACTAAGTATAAACTAGAGGTATCGCTATCTAGCGCTGTTTAAGTATGCTATATTTCGGCGTATATACGTATATTCGTGTTTGCTAAGACTATCG
>KZ105486.1:0-31206 GCA_000504405.2 Mycosphaerella sp. Ston1
GTCGCATGCCGCAGTTCCCAGAGAATTGTTTTTCTTGGGGTCTGGTTCTGTTTTATATTCACTCATTACCATAATTATGCACGACCTTTGGAGGGATTGAGGTATGGGCGTAGATCTAGACTGTTCGGGCGAGGCTTTTGTTTTTTGTTTTGCTGGCGGAACCATATAGTAAGGTAACGGAAGGACAAGGTAATAGGTAGTAGCAGAGCTCGATAGCAGACTGGGACGCGCTGAATTTTTCTGTTCATTTTTTGTCCTGATTTCTCTCTTCTCTCTCTGTAGGTGTAAAAAAGTCAACAGGGTGTAGAGATAAAGAAGTGTGACCGCGTTGATGGGAATTTTCAGAACAGCCGAGATAGAACTACCAGATTCCATGGTTTTGGGACGAAGATTGATCACGATCGATTATTTTTGCTATTGGACAGACACATGCATATACTCCACACAGTCATACGGGCGGTGGTTGAAAGATGTATCTCCGCGAACCTGGTTAATCTTTAGTCTCGGCTATTCAAAAGGTATAGTATAGAAGTTAATGCTCGTAGCATGTAGGTTCTTCCTTGAAGCCGGCTTGATCGCTCGATACTAATAATGTCTGTACCCGCAGCAACTTGGACTACGAGACGCTCTTGTAAATCGCCAAGTTCTCAGTCTAGAGAATCAATAGCGCAGAGAGTCTAGACTGGAGAAGATGAAAGTGACGCCTTTCGAGGTTCAAATCCGTCTTGCAATATCATTTGGGCGAGACTCGACTCGACTCGATATATCTATCATAAATGTCATAAAGTGCACTTTGTCCGCTTGTTCTAGATAACGTCGGATCTGTCGAGAAAGAAATCGAGGATATCCCATCGCTTACTACCTGAGACAAAACACAAATCCAGAGTCAATGTCTCACACGTACAAAAACCTATGACATAACTCACTGGTCGCTGTCTTCAGGCCTCAGCGCATATATATCCGCGATAGCGTCACTGGACGCTGACGGCATCCTCTGAAGACAGGAGCTTGGCTACGGTATACTGGAAGCTCTTATGCTCTCTATATAGTAGCGTGGTCAGAACAAGGTAGGTTATGTAGCTACCTTTACTGCTACCTCCCTTATACTTCTATATCAGACTGAAGCCGATTGCAGTAAATGTAGGTATCCAGGTGGCGACTCTGATGTCTCTAGTGTCTAGTGTTCTGCTCTTCAACCTGGAACCTGGGATGGACGACGTGGTTGGTTTCAGGCACTTTCGCACTAGAACAGAGCTATGCTGAGGTAGCAATCCAACCATGTCGATCGATCTAGCACTACCTACCATGGCCTTTGCACATCCCACGTGCACATGTCCGCACAACGTTGATTGCCACAATCAGGTACAGATTTGGCATATATTGTGACCTTGTGCTCTCTGTCTCCTTTGTGCTCGTTAGCTCGCTCGAGGATCGGGTTTGAGGCTGAATTCTATTGTCTGGGCAAATGGACATGCATTGTGACCATCTACAGCTCTAGGTAGAGTAGTCAAGCTACATGTACCCATCGCCCTCATCACCGCAGTACTGCCTGTGATTGCTATGGATCGCTGTCTCGGAGTGCTTTCGCTGGTGAAATGGAATGATATCTTACAATACGGTAGCTTCTTCGTCTTCGGTACCATCGGAACGACGCATGGCATGGACGCATGGACGTGCTTAGTGAGCGAATGAGCGAATGGCTTTTGGACACGATGTGGCACTCGAAAATTCCTCCGTCAGTGATCATGCAGCATTCATCATGCTCCCATGCGTACCTACGCACACAATAATCATGCCCTGAAGCTGCGCAATGCCGCTTTCATCTACTTCCTGCTGGCCCTGACTCAAGGAGACTGACATCAAGAATCCTTTGTCGCTGCCCGTGCCGTCTTAGCACCTCTTTCCGAGCGGAGCGGTGACTACGGGCGCGCATATTATCCTATGCATTGTTGCTGCGCCGCGATAGCTCTCTTGACCGAACCCATTGCTGCTCCCTCTGACGGCCGCAGACGCTGATCTTGAGCTCTCGTAGCCAGAGGTCAACGAGCATACAACGATGAAGTTTGGGCAGCAGCTTCCTCGCCAGCAGGTGCCGGAATGGGCTTCCGCATACATCGACTACAAGGCATTGAAGAAGCTCATCAAGGCGGCGAAGGTGGCGGAGGCGCGGAGTGGAGAGCCGGATCTTGCTGGTAGACGACGGTGAGCAAGCCTACGAGGCATATTAGATAACCTAACCCGTGCCGCAGAGTTCTTCTTTACTCTTGATCGCCAACTGGAGGACATCGACACCTTCTACAACCGCAAATATGCCGAGATCTCACGCCGCCTACGACTTCTGTACGACCGATATGGCATGGCCTCGAAGCTCAAAGATGGCATGGAAAAGGAGGACATACAGGACTTGACAAGCACCCTGCTCGAGCTCCGTGCAAGATGCCGCAACCTGAACTGGTACGGAGGCGTCAACCGGACAGCTTTCGTCAAGATCACGAAGAAGCTGGACAAGAAGATTGAGTCCTCGAGGCACCAGAGCCGATACCTGTCTACCAAAGTCGACCCCAAGGCCTTCGCAACTCGGAACAAGCTCAATATGGACATGCGGAGCATCAATGACTGGCTGCTAGCCCTGACTGCAATTAAGGTCGTGGCAGACGATGGGTCGGTACACTCGGGCAGCTCCGGGTCAATACATCGTATGGGCTCCCGAGCGTCACTCAAGATCTCCTCCGCAGCGTTGGATGCTATGGAGACTGCTATCACCCAAGACGACACCTCTGAGCTCTTCAATTTGACTGAGACAAATGTGCCGAGCGCCACGGGCGACTCACTCAAGGGACTCTACCTCGATCTGCTGCAACGAGCCATATCTCACAAGTCCCTGAAGTGCATCAAGTCGTTATTGAGTAAAGTGCCTACGATCGACGCTGACGATGATATCAACAAGCGCAACTGTCTGCACAGAGTTGTCATTGCAACAGGTCGTGCTCGAGCATCGGAACACTCCGGCGGCTTCCATGAGATCGCAAAGAACTCCAACTACATCAACCCTGCCGAGCCGCCCTCACGTCTTCCAGGACAGTTCAAGGTAGAGGAGCGGGATCCCGAGCGGGAGCCTTTCACAGACGACAGCATAGAACGACTCCTGGCTTTCATTCTCGACCACCTCAGCCAGCAGCAACGACAAAGCGTGCTTTCCAAAGACACCTATGGCCGCACCCCTTTGCACTATGCTGCGCAGTATGGGCTTGTGTTTGCGACTGAGATGCTCATGAAGCACTTGCAGGATTGGCATCTGTTCGAGGTGTCGCAAGGCATTGACTCAGAAGAGTGGCAAGACGAAGAAGGATACGCACCATTGCACCTCGCTGTGATCGGTGGACACTATCGCACGACCAAAGCTCTTCTGATGTCGGACGACTGGAGCGCGTTCACCGATGCACGATTGACGAATAAGCATGTCGAGAAAAGCGGCACGTCTCTGGCATTGGCGACGAAATCGAACTTTCACAAAATCGTCAAGTTATTGGTCGAAGCTGGAGTAGACGTGAACTTCCAGAACGAGCAAGGCGACACCGCACTTCACATCGCTGCTAGGAACGGACATGAAGACTGTGCAGAAGCTTTGCTCGCCGCAACCGAGGGAAAACACCACATCAACATTGAACTGCCCGACAAAGACTTCGGATGGACTCCACTTCACATTGCGTGTGTAAATGGTCATATGGGCGTCGTCCAGCTTCTTCACAAAGCCGGTGCCGACATCAACAAGAAAGACTACTCGAGCTGGACACCCATGGAGCATGCCGCGTTGCGAGGCCACATTGACATTGCTCGCTACTTGCGTCAATACAGCCCGTTGCCAGAACTTCACGCGAGCCCAGAGTTGAACGGACAGGTTTCTGGATCGCCACCCAACACAGTTTGTTCCACCTTGGAAGAGCGACGATCGAATGGCGTGCCCAAGGAAGATGCCAAGTCCCGCATTCCTGAGCCGGTAAAGTCTTTCGGCCATCGATATCTCACAGATGAGTCCATGATTCTCGTCAGTTTGGGCACGCTTGATGAGAACAAGGACCTGAAGCCGATCAGCCTCGAAGACATTGCCATTGCGGATGCTCATGCCACCCAACTGGATACTGCTCTGTCCTTGGTAGTGACAGCGCAAGGCGCGACCGGCGAGGAAACTGTCATTGATCTTCCCATACACGAGGAGATCAGCACCACCCCAATCGTCTTCAAAGCCAAGGATCCGTCCAAGGTGAAGCTGTTCTTCGACCTTGTGCCCACATATGCGGGTTCGAGCGAGAAGCGCATTGCTCGTGCTGCAGCCTTGTTGTCAAGCATCAAGCCTGGCGTGGGCAGCAAGCGTGTAACGCTTCAAACCGATCTTAGCATTCCTCTGCTGGCCGGGCAAGATTTCGATGTGATTGGGGCGATCAATTTCAACTTTTTGGTCATCTCGCCGTTCCAGCATCCGAATCTGAACATCAGTGAAGAGAAAACGTACTGGACCAAGTCATCCACCATGGTCATCGGGCATCGTGGGCTCGGCAAGAATGTCTCCGCAAAGACATCGCTGCAGTTGGGCGAGAACACAATTCAGTCTTTCATCACTGCCGCCAACTTGGGAGCATCATATGTCGAGTTTGATGTACAGATGACGAAGGATCATGTGCCAGTCATCTACCACGATTTCATCGTGAGCGAGACGGGCGCGGATGTGCCCGTACACACCCTGACCCTTGAGCAGTTTCTTGCTCTGAGTGATACGCCGATGACCTCGCGACCATCTTCGCCTCCCACTACCAACGGGCGGAGCGACAGGAATGGCGATATCCGTCGTGCACAGCGTTCGTACTCTGTGGGCGCTCCCATCCTTGAAGACAAGACGAATGATCGTCTCAAGCATACTCGCGACTTCAAGACGAAAGGATTCAAGGGCAATCGCCGCGGTGACGTGATCCAGTCACAGTTCACAACCCTTGAGGAGATGTTTCGCACCTTACCAGAAGATGTTGGCTTCAACATAGAGATGAAGTATCCCATGCTCTTTGAGTCTGTTGAGGAAGAAATGGATACCTATGCTGTGGAACTCAACCTCTTCGTGGATACGGTGCTCAAGATGGTGTACGACAGGCGGAAGAAGCGTAACATCGTCTTCAGCTCCTTCCACCCGGATCTATGTTTACTGTTGACGTTCAAGCAACCTTCGATACCAGTGTTGTTCCTCACGGACGCTGGAGTCGCTCCCGTGGGTGACATCAGGGCGTCTTCCCTGCAAGAAGCCATCCGCTTTGCCTCGCGCTGGAACTTGCTCGGAATCGTCAGTGCAGCAGATCCATTTGTGCTGTGCCCACGTCTCATCAGCGTGGTGCAGTCGTCCGAATTGGTGTGTGTCAGTTACGGAACCGCTAACAACGACCCGGCGAAGAGCAATCTACAAGCTGACTGGGGTATCGATGCTGTGATTGTCGATAGCGTAGCTCGTGTAAGGAAGGGCTTGACCGAGAAGGTCACAAATGGCGCTGAAATCGCCAGAAAGAAGCCAGAGCCGAATGGCGTCAGTGAGCTGACCAAAGAACTTCAACAGAGTCTTGCTGTTGCCAACGGCAAGCAAGAGGCCAAGACAGTGGCGTAGTCCTCGAAGCAGAGCGCATTGGAAGAGAGTAAACCGATAGAGCCGCCTGAAGTGCTCGTGGCGGTGATTGATGGCGTTTCTAACAATATTAGTTTGGAGTAAGGTAAGGGAATGGGGAAAGGGGAATGGGTCAAATCAACTGTTTATCTAAGGTAGCTATTGAATATTAGGTGCTCTGGACCATTTCCCACTCATCTATTCTACCTTACCCGAGTATTCTATTCCTTCCTTTTGCACTTTTATTTCAAATCAATCTTTTCCGCTTATCGACGTGGAAATGCCTTTACGTTTTAGCAACCAGGAGCAAACAAACCACATACTAGAAGATGCGCGAGATCCATGTAGTATTATTATTATCCTCTTCTGTCTACCTTAGGCTAGATCTCAATTCCCAAGCTCAGAGAATTATATTATTAGTACGAGTCACGAGTTTCTATCTTATATTCTACTCTCAAGCGATATATTATTTACAATAAAGAAACCAAACGCTACCATGAACCTGCGTTCTAGAACTACTAATAGAAGGTGGTGATTCTAGTTAGACCAGACTAAACCTGGAATGCAAGAAATCTGTAGACACACGCGTTGAGTAGTAGGGCAAATCCGTCGAATAATGGATCTAGAATGGTTCTAGCTACTACGGGTTCCATGATGAAAGTCGGTGAGTCCTGCCTGTACTTGGAAGCATGGTTCGGGTCAAGTTCTTTCTGGCAGGAAGCAGATTGGCTTGCTTCACTAGAACCACCTGGAAAAGCTCAGTCGCCAACTTTGGCCTGGAATATGTTACCATGTCATTGGAATAATAATGCCGCGCTTTCATATGCATTTTCCCCAGCGGGAATACTAAGCAAGAAAAGCAACCAGGAACTGCGTTGGACTAACAGTCCGCTCGACGGCTGCCTAATAATTCGAACAGATGGTGGAATATGTTGGGAGTAGGTTTCAGCGCTCTATTGTAGAGGTTCAGGTATTACTAAGAATAGCAAACCGAAGAAACATCTTCGTCTGCGCGAAGCGTTCGTCGTACACACAGGTCCGAATTGGTGAGCGACGAGGTCTCCCCTCGAGCCTCTCAGATAGCGCAGGGAATACTCTCTGATAGGCTCACCTCGTATTGTCGCTTCATTTTTTCATGCTACTGCGCCGCCATCTAATTGGACGACCCCCCTGCGCGATGCTCCCGTGTCCATTACTGCGACTCATGGTGCAGACTGGCGTTCTCTCATCAGAATGCATACTCGCCAGAGCGAAACTGTTAGTGTTGTGCCCAAAGTACAACCATGCGCCATCTTTGGTTCTCTTCACGCTCAACATTCCAATGGCACTATTCGAATCAGAGTATTTCACGCTGGGGTGGCCCATGAAGTCCTTTTCGATGAAGCTTCTTATGGCGCTCTCCTCGATGCATTCCTCGAATGTGCCTTTCTTGGTCTTCTTATGGGAGTGGTAAATGCGATCGCTGCAGACCGAAGACGCCATGGTGGTAGACATCTGTTCGCCAGTGCCGGAAGTAACGGTGGCGACTGTGGTCTTCTCCTCGTCGTCGTCCTCGACAGGTACAATGGTAGCGCCGATGCCGATGAGCGCAGCTGGTCCAACACGACCTCGGTGCTTCATACCAATACCGCCAGAAGAAGCTCCACACGCGATGTTGCCGTACATGTCAATGGCAATAGCCCCGACCGTGTCCGTTATGTGATCATCACCATTGTTGGGCCCCGGACCAGGTATCTTACCTGGGGCGTTGGTAATATTGGCTGGCCCTGGTGATGACATCGGACTCGAAGGCTTTCGTGTTCCAGAGACTTTGGCTGGAGAGGTTTTTGGACTCGAGGCTGCTTGAATGCGGTTGACTTTGGCTGCTTCGTCTGCTGGACCTTGCAGGCTAGGTACACTCGATCCAAGGTGCGGTTCCTGCAAAGGCTCGGTGAACCAAGCACCAGTGCTATGTGTGTGTGGCGGAGAAGGCCGTGCCATCATGCGAGATGTTCCTGATTCAGAAGATGGAGTTCGATGGCCGTCAGTCCCAAGTCGCGCTGTGTCATCAGAGTCCGAAGCAGAAGAAACATGCTGAGAATCTAATCGGGGAAGAGGGGAACTAGGTAGCACTGGACCCTCACCCTCGCCGCATTCTGTGTGAATGTCCATCCCAATTTCGTCGTCAAGTATGCCAAAGCCATCATGTATACTCGCTCGATGTGAGTGAGTGGCAACCGGCTGCGAGGAGCCGTGAGGCAATGTGCGTCTGGCCAGGGTTTTGAACGAAACTGGCGGGCCTTGCGGATCGCTGTAGGTGTCTGGATGCGAGTCTGAGTCGTCGGGCGTGGTATTAGGCGTTCCTACAGCATCGCTGAAAGACATGCTGGACGTCGACGGTCCCCTCGAAGAGAGGGATTCTTCTCGAAGATCTGACGGCGGAGGCGAAATAGGTTGTGCGTCGTTGTAAAGTGACTCTATCAAGGCCAACTCGCGCTTTTCGTGCGCTTGGCGTTGTTGTTCAGAGTCAGGATATTCGATTTGGTGGCGGAAAATGTCGTCTTGCGAGCCCGTGGAAAGTGTATTGTATGTGCTTGAGTGATCGCGGCGCTTGTGCCGATCAACCTTGTTGAGATCTCCTCGCCACTTTTGCCATCGATGTCTGGCGAAAGGTGAGATAAGATAATCGTGGGGGATGATGGGCATGCTATGCGCCTCCGCAAACTGCCTCGCGCCTTCGCCGACCAAAAGATTTGGTGGAACTCGTCGAAGAGACAGAGACTGCGTGGAATGATCGAGGATTTGTCGCGCGAGCGAGATTGGGTTCTTGATCTCTGAAGGTGATGGTCAGCTCTCGCTTGCTAAGTTGTGTCTCGTGATCACTCACGAGCAACAGCACCAGCAGCTCCACTCCTGCCATAGTGATCCACCACGATAGCATCGCACTCTACCACGCCATCGTAACCCAGATTGCTGCCGAAACCTGCATTTGTGATTTCCCGGTCCTCAAGAACACGAATGGCGATTTCGACAGCATCGACCGCAGTTCCGCCACTCTGCATAAGCCGCATAGCTGTTTTGCATGCACTATTCCATGTCAGCCATTAGGCATCTACTCCACGCCCTGAGTCCCACTTACTCCTCACACGCCTGCAGATGGTGTAGCTCGTTGTCTTTGCTGTGATAACCCGCTCCAGCATGCACAAAGATGCAGGCGATGTCTGTCTTCTGGCGCCCCGGCCTGGCCTTCGAAAACATGGTCGAAGTTCTCTGCTTAATCCTGGCCGACGTCGAGGCTATCGCGAGTCGATGGAGACGCAGACTCACACGCGCGCAAGTCCTATCCAGCAGCTTCTCGTAGGTCCGTAGAGGTCGCACAACTTAGTAGGAAATCGCAGCACCGGGAAATGCTGGCGATGAAACGAGCGACTTGTGTCTACTAAAGGGTGACGCCCGGAAGAATGTGCGAGCTAAGCGAAGTGCTGGACGAAGGAACCACGGCGAAAGTGAGGCAGACTGAGAGAGTGAGAGTGAGAGTGAAAGAGTGAGAATGAGAGTTGAGGTGGCACACGAGATTCGTCTGGCGGAGTCCCTTCCTCCACGACGAAGGAAAGAGCGATGTTTCTCGCTTGCTATAGTTCTGATCCCGGCATGTCGCGCCTACCTTTCACGTCGGCTTGCACGTATCAGCGAGGTGCGCCCAGCGTCTCCCGATCAGTCTGCTGCGTGTGCGCGGCTGATGGACCTCTCGATGGCCATCAGGGACGGCTGTGATGCAGCAGCAAGAGGCGCGGAGCGGAGCGCGGAGCAGAGGAGAGGAGGACAGGAGAGGAGTGATGTCCAGCTCCATGGAGAAATCTTGGCGCCCCGCCTTCCAGAAACACTCTCTCGGCTCTCCCCGTGCCCATAGTTCTAGTTGCGTAACTGCAGGCAGCCAGGCAGGCAGGTAAGCAGGTAGACAGGCGCAAACCCACCGACGCAACGACTACCTTAGACCAGACATACGCTCCAACTTGCCTCTCACCAGCACTGGTCACCGGAAGCGATACCGCCACCATGGCGACTCAAACTCCAGCTGTTGTCATGGACAAGTATGCTTGCGCCAATGCCTCGTGCCTTTCGCTCAGCACCGCTAACTGTCCCCCAGCGGCACTGGCTACTCGAAACTAGGCTTCGCCGGCAACGACTCTCCTTCGTTCGTCTTTCCGACTGCCATTGCTACCAAAGCAGCCGGTCAAGCAGGTGGCAGCTCAGGATCAGGCCGACCTGCTGTTGCAAATAAGCCCTCGTTCTTGACCGGAGGCGCGGGGCCTACAGGACATTTGTCCGGCAAGAGGGGGACAGAGGACTTGGACTTTTTCATCGGCGACGAGGCACTCGCAGCGTCGGCTGGACCTGGTGCGCATCATCACACTGGTAAGATCAGCTGGACGAGCATTGACTGAAGCGAACAGGCTATGGCATACACTACCCTATACGGCATGGTCAGATCGAGAATTGGGTAGGGAGAACATGCTTGAGACCACTGGGAACCGTCTGACACATCGTACAGGACCACATGGAGCGCTTCTGGTCGAATAGCATCTTCAAGTACCTACGAGTCGAACCGGAAGACCACTTCTTCCTCCT
Organism: Mycosphaerella sp. Ston1; assembly: GCA_000504405.2. Lineage (NCBI taxonomy): Eukaryota > Fungi > Ascomycota > Dothideomycetes > Mycosphaerellales > Mycosphaerellaceae > Mycosphaerella > Mycosphaerella sp. Ston1. The sequence continues at coordinate 10,247 of KZ105486.1, forward strand.
CACTGAACCGCCTCTTAACCCGCCTGAGAATCGCGAGAACACCGCCGAGATCATGTTCGAATCATTCAACTGCGCCGGTCTATATATCGCTGTGCAGGCCGTCCTTGCTTTGGCCGCGTCCTGGACATCATCGAAAGTGCAGGATCGATCATTGACAGGAACTGTGATTGACTCTGGCGAGGGCGTCACGCACGTCATTCCAGTCGCTGAAGGATATGTGATTGGGAGTTCGATAAAGTCAATTCCCATTGCTGGACGAGACATCACGTATTTTGTGCAATCACTGCTGCGAGACCGAGGAGAACCAGATAGCAGCTTGAAGACGGCCGAGAAGATCAAGGAGGAGTTCTGCTACGTGTGCCCAGACATCGTGAAGGAGTTCCAAAGATATGATCGCGAGCCAGATGATCGGTTCAAGCAGTATGTCGTTCGACACTTGAACGGACGCAGTGTGACAGTGGATGTTGGATACGAGCGTTTCTTGGCACCCGAGATCTTTTTCAACCCAGAGATTTACAGTTCCGACTTCCTTACGCCTTTGCCAAACATCGTCGACACCGTCATTCAAACATCGCCTATCGATGTGCGAAGGGGTCTATACAAGAACATCGTTCTATCTGGAGGCTCTACACTCTACAACCAGTTCGGACGGAGGTTGCAACGAGATATCAAGCACCTGGTGGACGCACGGATTGCTTCATCAGAAGCGCGCGCAGGTAACGCAGCAAAGTCTGGAGGTCTAGACGTGCAAGTCATTACACACAAAAGACAACGACACGGCCCCTGGTTCGGTGGCTCATTGCTCGGATCAACCCCGGAGTTCCGCAGCTACTGTCATACGAAGGCCGACTACGACGAGATAGGCCCCAGCATTGTTCGTAGATTTGCGTTACTCGGTGGCCCAGGTAGCACATGAAGCGGTTACGCTCTGTAGCAAGGATCGCGCGCAACGGAACTGGTTTGCGACATCTGTAAAGCTTGGTCATTAAAAGTACGGCAGGCTTCATGTCTACGTTCCAGCGACGTAGTACGTAGATATGATATACAGTAAACCGCTTTCTTCGGATTTTTGAAACTGCACCTCCATCAACAACGAGTCGAGCTGACTGAGTGGTGGGTACGTGTTTGAGCTGCGTGGAGAACGAGACATGTTGGGGGAGAAGTGAACGCAACACATATATACCAGGAAGAAGTGGCAAGGTTTTCGATGAAGTTTTGAAACCCGCGCATGTCCTTCCTGATCCACCTGCTTTGTGGTGTAGGCTGATGCATGGTGCTTCGAGTCGCAACGTGCGATCTTATGGGTGGAACGAGCGGGAATGCTTCACTCATCATTTTCTGCGCGTATGACTGTTGCATATATATATAGCGTCAGATGAGCGAAGATAATGTCAGTACTTGAAAGTGCTGACCGACTGTGCCTGATTCGGGTTCACAGAGTGGTATGTGACTTTTCGCTTCCCACTTGCCGATAGGACTTGACTGGACGTTGACAAGTAATTGCCATGAGATGAGAACCTCCCATAGACGGGAGTGAGTGGTGAGGTCTCCTTGGCACTGCCAAGCCGCTACGGCGCGTGGAAGGCATCCACTGAGCCGAGACGCGTTCTAGTTGTGTCGTGCTTCCATTATTCGTCGCCACCACTCGAATTACCTTATCGCATACCAGCTGCCGTGATAGCGTTGGCACTGGTCTGACACGAAATGGACGCATCGAAGTCGTCTTCTCCTCCGCGAGGGACGAAACGCAAGGCGGATGAGATGCACGCGCCGCGCCGCATTCGTGCCCTTGAACAAGACGTCGTCAACAAGATCGCAGCCGGAGAGATCATTGTTGCCCCCGTTCACGCTCTGAAAGAACTGATCGAGAATGCAGTGGACGCTGGCTCCACTAGTCTCGAGATACTGGTCAAGGAAGGCGGCCTGAAGCTGTTGCAAATCACTGACAATGGGTGTGGCATCAGCAAGGACGACTTGCCCATACTTTGCGAGAGATTCACCACATCGAAGCTCAAGTCATTCGAAGATCTCCAGGCCATTGGAACATATGGGTTCCGAGGCGAAGCTCTGGCCAGCATAAGCCATATTGCGCATCTTGCGGTGACCACGAAGACATTCGACTCCAGCTGTGCTTGGAAAGCACACTATGCTGGCGGAAAGCTCGCTCCAGCGAAGCCGGGACAGTCAGAAGAGCCCAAACCCTGCGCTGGAAGACAAGGTACGCAAATATCTGTTGAAGATCTCTTCTACAACGTGCCGACTCGTCGCCGTGCCTTTCGATCTGCGAGTGAAGAGTACGCAAAGATTGCAGATGTCGTTGGCAAATATGCAGTGCATTGTCAAGGTGTGGCCTTCTCTTGCAAAAAGCACGGCGAAGCTGGCGCAGGTGTCGCTGTTCCAGCCAATGCCAATATTCGCGACCGGATTCGTCTTACACAGAACAGCAATGCGGCGAACGAGCTTATAGACTTCCAGATCTCGAGCGACCAGTATGGCTTCAGAGCTGATGGGCTGGTCAGCAACGCCAACTACAACGGCAAGAAGACAACCATGTTGCTGTTCATCAATCACCGATCTGTCGACTCGTCTGCCATCAAGAAAGCCATCGAGCAGACATATTCGGTGTTCTTGCCGAAGGGAGGCAAGCCATTCATATACCTCAGTCTCGATATCGACCCAGCACGAGTCGACGTGAATGTGCATCCGACTAAACGTGAGGTCAACTTCCTCAATGAAGATGAGATCATTGAGCTTGTTTGCGAGGAAATCCGTACACGATTGGGCAAGGTCGACACCAGCAGGACGTTCATGACACAGAGCCTGCTCAGCGGAGCGACAACGCCAAGTATCTCGAAGACGAACCTATTGCCAGTCGCATCCGCAGCAGCAACACCTCAGCGCCCATCCACGATGCAAATCGGCAGCTCAAGGAAACCATACGAGAATAACTTAATCAGAACAGATGCGAAGAGTAGGAAGATCACGGCCATGCTACCGCAAGCTCAGCGCCAAGAGTCGCCGTCTCGTGATCCCGTCTCGGATGATATCGAGTACGAATATACAGACAAGGAGGCAACGATTTGTCGCTTAACTACGATCAAGGACCTTCGTGCCTCGGTTAGAGAAAACATGCACAACGAGCTGACCGACACTTACGCAAACCACACATTCGTTGGCATTGCTGACGAGACCAAACGCATCGCCGCAATCCAGGGCGGGGTCAAGCTCTTTCTCGTGGATTATGGAATGACTGCCGCGGAATATTTCTACCAGCTTGCATTGACGGACTTCGGCAATTATGGAAGCATTCGCTTCAACCCACCGCTAGCACTACAAGATTTGATCCAGATTGGAGTGCAGCAGGCCAGAGCGATGGAATCAGACGACACGGATGTGGACTGGGACAACGTTGCTGCTGCAGTGAAACGTCAGCTCATCTCCCGCAAAGACATGCTTTTAGAATACTTTGCACTTGAGGTCTCACCAGAAGGCGATCTCCTGACCATACCACTTCTGATAAAGGGCTACATGCCGTGTATGGCTAAACTTCCTAACTTCCTGCTACGACTAGGACCGCACGTGGACTGGTCAGACGAGAAGGGGTGTTTTCAGAGCCTTCTTCGAGAACTCGCTAGTTTCTACGCTCCAGAAGCGTTACCGCCAGCGCCGCAAGCGCCGCAGGAGGGACAGACAGAGACTGAAGACATGGCTGATAGACGTCGACACGTTCGTCGCGCCTTGGAAAATGTGCTGTTTCCCGCATTCAAGGCGAGGCTTGTAGCCACCGCTAGCCTGCTGAAAGGTACCGTCGAAGTGGCGAACCTCAAAGGCCTCTACCGTGTTTTCGAGAGATGCTGAACAATGGGGAGAAGCTTCCCCACGGCGTGTTGTGCGCATACCGTATCCAGGCATTCTATTGTCCCGCTGACGCTGGAGTGTATGCATCTGCTTTTCCAATCCGCAAGTCTAGCCGAGTGGCGGGCAACATTTTGCAGACGGTGTGCACTGCTCCTTCCTTTCTTGACAATACGCGGTAGTAGTGCGGCGTTTCGCTTCGGTATACATTTGACACCCTTAGCTGTACTTGTGCTGATCGACAGTACCTCTACTCATGGTGTCATGCCTTTATTCTCCCTGAGTCCGGACGTAGGGACGCGTGCACGCGGTCTGCGGCTCCCACTGACTCACTGACCGGTAGCAGTACTACGCTAAAACGCCAATTGGCGTTTCTAGCCCTCGTCCTGTCGCTGTCGCTGGACGAAGCGTGTCCGGCCTGGACGAAAGACCAAATGACGAGGAGGCGTAAGTGGTAGTAGTATAGCGCGCTAAAGTGGAAGCTGGAATGGACGTCACTTCGGCGCGTGTTGACGTGAGTGAGAAAGCGCTCACTTAGTACTTGTACTTCGTAGTGCCGGCGCCGCGAATTCATAGCCTATAGCGATTCGTAGAACACAACCCGCGGTCGAGAATGTCGTACCTTGCCGATAGCGACGATCGGATTATACCTCTACTCATGGGGTCATCCCTTGATTTTCCCTGCTCTAGCACGTGTGCCGAACCCGTTTCTGGCTGACCAGTTTTAGAACTCGTGGCACCCCCAAGCAAGTGGCAACAGAGCAGTCATGGTATGGAGCGCCACAACGTCAAGCAAGCAAAGCACCAGCCTCAGCTGAGCTTATGCTAAAGCCTGGCGAGATCTGCACAACGCGAACGATCCAATCACCGGGCAGAATCGATGATATTGCCACCACTGTGATTATGAGGAGTATTCAACACGGAATTCACTTGTGGTTCACAATGGAGAATCTCCTGCTTAACAGGGGGCACATTACAGGTAGCTGAAGGAGTACCGAGCGACACGGCCGCCTGCAGGGTATTTCAATCGCCCGAGGCTGGCAGGCACTGGAGTTCAGCATCTGAGCATATCGAGTCTGGGCTGTCCCGATTTCAATAATTACCCGAGTGGTCTGCCCCCAAAGTTCGAGACACGAACGCCAACCGAGGCTTTGCAGGAAGCTTGCTGTATTCGAAGAGGCTTGATTTCAGCTTATTCAAGACTAACGACGATCTTGCCTTTCTGAGATACTAGTGTGGGTCTCTATAAGTCACCTCTTCGGTATCGGTGGTATTGCTCCTCATGGCGTTGGCTGGACCGATCTCGAATTTGACCAATCAAAAGCTTCGCATTGCATACGAAACTGCCCAGCGTGACCTCACGTCGCCTTGCTGCAGGACTGGACTCTCTCATCTGTCATCACTCCCGCTCCTATGTTTGTGGTTCGCAGTCTCGCGCCGCTGAACTCAGAAGCCTCACCATGGGGAAACCCAGGGTTCGTGTGGAGGTGCCTCGAGGGATCAACATCTCCAAAGATGAGTATAAGATACACGGACGATCCACGCTGTGACCGTTTTCCTTCATCTTTAATCTCGTGCCAACCGCGGTCTTCTCCCCCAAAGGACATCGATCATCATGAAGAGCATCATTGCCGCTTCGCTCATCACGAGCGCATACGCCTTCCCCTTTGTCATGGACGTTGCTGGTGTCGACAGCTCTGCCATTCACGCCGAACGCCGACGAGTTCGCCGACAACAAGTAGGCACAGGAGGTGGTGCTGAGGCTACATGCCCGTTCAACCCCAAGCACGTCCCTGCAGCTCCAGTCACCTCGCAATACCCTTACAACAATGCAAAGAACGGAAAACAGGGTAACGGCAAGGGTGGATATCAAGTCCCAGCGCCAGGCGACACCGCCCATGCTTTCGTTCCCCCAAATCCAAAGATCGACATTCGAGGTCCTTGCCCTGGCTTAAACGTCGCTGCCAATCACAACTTCCTTGCGCACGATGGCATCGTCACATACAACGAGCTAGTCGACGCTCAACAGAACGTCTACAATGTTGGCTACGATCTGGCAAACCTCCTCGCCCTTCTTGGTTTGACTTTGACCGACGGCGATCTCGTCACCGAGAAGCTCTCCATCGGTTGTGACGCCACGTCGCGTACATCGTTTGCACCCGCACTCACTGGTAGCGAGCCAGGTCTCGCAGGCCACAACAAGTTCGAAGCCGATTCTTCGCTCACCCGTAACGACTACTTCACCAGCAACGGTAACAATTACCAGTTCAACGGCACACTCTTCCAGCAAATGACTGAAACTACCGGCGGTCTCTATAACCTGGAGAACCTGGCCCAGTACCGCTATGATCGCTGGCACCAATCTCAGGCAGAGAATCCGAACTTCTTCTTTGGTCCTCTCAGCTTGCTTCTGTTTGGAGCTGCCTCATTCTTGTATGAGCTCATGCCTTCTGGCACCACCAATTACACGCCGGACTATGCTACCATCTCCTCTTTCTTCGGTGCTCAGAAGAACAGTGATGGTACTTACTCATTCAACAATGCTGAACAGCTCCCCGCTGGATGGATTAACCGCGTTGATCCATACGACAATGGGAAGGTTGTCGACCAGATTCTTCGCATGTACCTGCTGCATCCAGTGCAATTCGGTGGAAACACAGCTGATGGAAAATTCAATGTGTTAACTTACGGAGCTATCCAGAATGGAACCATCTCGCCAGGTCTTGATCCTTTGTCGACTTCTTGCTTGCTTTACCAGCTCGTCGCGGGACCCGTTCCGTCGTACCTCAACAGCATCATCACTCCTACGGTCACCACTCTTGGTTTCGTGCTCACCAAGCTATCCGGCACGGACTACTCCAACCTTGGCTGCCCTACACCACTTACATAGCAATGGCACAGATGTGTAGATACAACGTGCACTGAAGAGTCCGGCGAGCAGAGACCTCACTTGTACATACCTATGATCTTATGAGCTGTTATTAGCGCTTGATCTTTCGATACCAAAATCAAATCAACCTATGACCAATATCAAACTTCTCTTTCGTCTTCTCCATTGTCCCACTTCCTGGCTCTTCATTGACCCTATTAAATGGTCACACATGATCCCACTTGTCATATGCGCTCAAGTACATGACCAGCACCGGCCAGGTTTGGTGAGAGTGGAACCAACAAGAAAAGTCTCAAGTAGCAGGAAGAGGCTATTGGAAGTGTTGCCTGCACTGCACATTAAGCAAAACATCAGACCATCCGGAATAATAATGTTACAGAGCAGGAACCGCATAGCTTGGGACGGCTAACTATCGGACGGGCTGACAGTCCTTAGCCTTGCAAGTAGAGATGTGTGCTTCTGACGCGGAGTTCTTTGGTAGATTAGCATTGTTATCATTGCTACTTGCATCTGATGATCCTAATCAAGTTGTGACCATACGGCTCTGGTGGTTCACGGCTCTGGTAGTTCAATGGTCTTCAACAGTGCGAAGAGAAGAGGAGAAAGACGAAGATCTCGTGAAGATGGATGGCATGTAGTGTGATGCCTTTTCCATCGTCTCCACCGCGTTCACTCGACCATCCAATGAGAGCGATATACATGCTTACTAATATCCGCACGCAGGCCCTGACGAACTCTGTCAAGGACCCCCGTCGTGTGATGAGACGTGACCGAGGTTGTATTGACATCTATTCTAAGCATTTCCTAAGCATTTCGTTCGATACATCATCTTCAGATCCTCCATCCTTCTCCAACTGTCAAGCTTCATGGCTCACAACAATGGCAAGCTCTGGGATCAGTCCTCATCTCAGCAGGGACAGCTCGGCTACTGGGGAAGACCAACGAGCCATGTGAAGTATGGCTAATGAGGAACGTAAAGAGATTGGAAGTGTGCCCAACTAACAGCCTGTGATAGCTTCTGTGAAGAGGTCTGTATGACGAGTCAGCAGTAGAAGTACACTCCAGAACTGATGACTCGCCAGGACTATCTCTGGACACACTACATTGCCGAATTCATCAACACCTTGACTAGCTTGGCATATGTCGCATACGGTATTCATGGAATCCGTCGGGCGAAAAGACACGATGTTGGTGTTGTGTCAATTACGAATTCGTCGTACTTCGCCCTGATAGGAGTTGGCATCTTTTCTGGCTTGTATGTGGACTCTCGACTGCACGATAGGTATGATTATATTAGCACGCTTACTGAATGTTCGAACGAATTAGGTATCACACGACCTTGAAATATCACACTCAAATGTGTAAGACCTTCACATTTCCGTCCGACGACCAAGCTGACCGAGTCTCGCAGCCGACGAGCTGTCAATGCATGTAGCCATTGCTACAGTCCTTTTGCAAGTTTATACATTTCGAGAACCGCTGGCCATCCAGCGTCGCAACACGGCGATCATTCTTGGCATCATCATCCCATTTGTCATCTATCATTGCCTCACAGATGAGTTCATCTTGCACGTGTTGCTTTTCTTTGGCATGTCAATCACGGTTGCCAGAAGAATACGGCAGATTATTGGTCTCCGGATTAAGGAAAATACTCAAAGAGACAAGTTGAGGTCTTTGGTCACATTCGCTACGGCTTCGTCGCTCCTCGCATTTGTGATCTGGAGTGTTGACAATCTTTTCTGTCCTACCTTGACACGATGGAAGCATCAAATCGGTTGGCCTTGGGCTATATTACTAGAGGGTATGCTTGAGACCAGTTTCTCTCGTGGCTCTTGACTGATTCTTTTGACAGGACATGGGTATTGGCATTTGCTGACTGCTATGGGGGCCTATACGTTCATGGCTCTAGTAGAATTTTTGACCAGCCCAGAAGGAAGTCCAGACCTGGGGTTTGCATGGCCAGCGAAAGCCACGCTGGCTGATATCTTTCCAAAGACAGCAGAATATGGGCACGTTAAGAGCTCATAAGGTGTGGAAACGAACGAAGACATATCATACTTGGGTACATGTATATGCTTAGACATAGAAGAAGACCGCATACGATAGACGGTGGGAGTCCGTGAGTTGACCTGCAGGCCGTAAGCATTGATACTTGCACATGTACAATAGATTTTACTCTCGGTGGTGCAGGTCATCGTCCGAATCTCGTGACTGAAGAACGAACATGTTGTGACTAGAAGAGTGCGAGCTCGGATCGGTTCACGGGATGGGAGAGGAAGACGGGAAGTGTTGTCTTGCTTAGTCATGCACGACGCGTCCGCCTCGATCGCGTCGCGCTGCCTAAATTGATCTCGGCGCAAACACCCCTCCTCCTGCTCATCACCACAAAACACTGTATCCTCCAGCAGCATTGCCACCATGGGTCAGTCCACTCTTCGCTTTCACCCGGCTCCGCTCCCTCCCTTGTACGCCCAGCTAACACTGTCCAGACTACGGCTACAGTACAACGAGCTACGGCGCCCAAGGCGGCAACACTGGCGGCGGTTTTATGCCCGGATCACAGAACAACGAGAATTCGGCCTCCACCAAGCGTACATACGGCAAGGACACCCTCCGCCCTGTCACGATCAAGCAACTCCTTGATGCGCATCACCCACATCCTGATGCAGACCACTTCATCATCGACGAATCCGAGACCACACAAATCACATTCGTCGGCCAAGTACGAAACATCTCGGCGCAAACAACAAACGTGACGTACAAAGTCGACGACGGTACGGGAATTATTGAGGTCAAAGTGTGGGTGGATGCAGATACGCTCGCAGCAGAAGAGGAGGGCGGCGCCGTGAAGAAGGATAAGCCAGTTGAGCAGGGTTATGCCCGAGTCTGGGGAAGGCTGAAGCAGTTCAACAACAAAAGGCATGTCGGAGCGCAATACATCCGTGCGATTGAAGATCACAATGAGATTGCATATCACCTCCTTGAGGCCACAGTCGTGCATCTCCATTTCGCCAAAGGACCTGTGGATCAGCTGCAGGCGAATGGAGGAGCACAGGCGAACGGAAACACAGGACAGCAAGCAAAAACGAATGGTGGTGGCGGTGGAAGCAACTTGCCCGGTGTTTCTGTGGCGGCCAGAAAGGTCCTGCAGGCGTTGAAAACGAACGGGAATTCGAATGAGGGTCTCCACGCTCAAATGATTGCTCAGCACGCCGGACTCGAGTTGGCGGAAGTTTTCAAAGCTGGAGATGAGTTGATGGGTATGGGGATGGTGTACACTACTGTGGATGACATGACTTGGGCACTGCTAGATATTTGATCCTCGTTTGTCAGTGAGAGCACAGCCGCGTTCGTGATGACCCAGAACACGGTGTCATCATCAGACCTATCTTCTCGACGACAGAAGAAGGAAAATGAGCAAGACCACAAGCAATGACGGGTGACATGAGAAGATGTTGTACGACCGTTCAATGAAAACAAGGATTTTTGCTAGAGCTTGCAAGAGTGGCCAGTGCCAATGCAAATGGATCTGAATCTGTGGACGATCTACCACAGATTTCTATCTAGGTAGATGGCGGAAGTGTCGGAGAATTGCTAGCTAGGTCCCAAGGCAAGCGAAACCACCAGCGATTCGATGCGAGAGCAACTTCAAAGCGCGAGCGGGTACATGTAGTACGATCTCTTGCCAATATAATTAGGCAATGGATGTGGAGTTTGGTCAGCAAGATGAAAAGCTGTACACGAGTCGCACTCAACTACTCTACCACTCATCATCATCCTCATCCCATTACCTACAACACAAACGGGACCTTCCCTATCACTTACTCCCTCGCATGCCCCGCCTGCGTACTCAAAAACAACACGCAGGCTGCCACAATGGCGCTAGCCACTACTGTGAAAACCACCTGTGTCCCCCAACCACTCTGCACTAATGCTTCTCGTCTACTGTATCGATTGACAGTCTTGATATAATTGTTCAATCCAGATATAATGCATGCCAAAGCTAGCAGCTACGTGTTCGTCAGTACGCAAAGAACCTGGACACATCTCACGAACGTATACATGAGGTGGGAACCCACCCAGAAAATGATGCCAAAAGGTAAAGCGACTTTCTTCTCCAATGCGGAGGGCTGGAGTTTGAGGTGGAATGACAGGAGGATTGCGATGCTGACTATGGCCATGTAGATTGAGAGGCGTAGCCAGGAGAGAAATGCTGCGGAAGTTCATTTGGTTAGCATGTGGCTGTTCTCTGATGCTGTGGAAACTCGACAGAGAAACGGCAAAGATGGTTTCCCTTAAACGTGTAAGTCAAGGTGGAGTGGTCGATGCAGCAAGGTAACGCTCTTTGGTTTGCCTTCGGCGAGAAAATGTGTGCATGATGTCTTTGGGTGAAGATGGCTGATGGGTCTGCTGATGACTGGAACGCGGGTTTCATTTCTTGAACAGAGATAGTGGATGCACCTTCTTGATGCACATAGCCACTTTTAAGAGGAGGTGTCAATGGGCTTGAGCACATTGGAAATCTCAGACCGCACAATGTGTAAGAATAGCAATAGGGCCAGGATTTCAAGAAAGAACAGCGAAGCGAGACAGACGGCAGCAGTGGAGACGCGCTGTTTTAGTTCCTTTCGAAGCGGAATTTGTCTCACGTACTTCGTTCGGCGGCGCAATGGTCTCGTGCATCGCTGTCGTTGTTGTCGAAGAGTAGAGGTGCTAATAGAGGCTGTGCACAGAATGCTTCGCTTCTTGAGTTTCGTCTACGGTAGACTTAGTCTATATACTATGCTGTAGATCACGATGTGAGAACTCGTTCATACTGATGAACTAGCACTGGTCTGGCATTGAAGAAGTTGTAGATGGGATTGTAGGATTCTTCGTAGAATTGCCTGTCACTGCTGGAGGCCGATAATGTGGACAGGGAGGTGGCGTCGGTCCGGCGGTTGTTCATGGTTGGATCCAGACACGGAGAGGCAGTGTAAGTTAAGTCTAAGCAGACTGGAGAGGTGAAGTTGGAAGTCTTGGCAAGAAAGTGAAAGTCACCTCCGCGGCGTTTGTAGAAGTGCTGAACGACATCTACATACATACAGCTCACAGCTGACCCCATTGGAAACGAAGGCCGTCGCCATTTGAATCATACCGTCACTCGTACTTCAACTACATAGCAGTGAGACTCGCTTGCAAGAGCGCCGCAATGGCTTTCAGGGCATTCAAAGTCGGCTCCAAAGAGCTCTTCATGTAAGGACAGCCATTACTATCACTTTGACTTACAGTTTCAAAACATGCTAATGCGAATATCTATCAGACCCGACGTCAACATCGCCCTCCTCCGCACTCCCGGTCTACCCGCTAACAATGCCAAATTCCACGTCCCGCTCTGGTTCTCCAAACTCGACCTCCGGGACTACCTTTTCCACGTCTACAAAGTCAAAATCGTCTCTGTCCGCTCCTACGTGAAGCAGTCCCGCGTACAGAATGGTCGTCCGGGTCTGCTCATTCCCGCAGCACAAAGATGGCATCGTCCACGCCCAAACAAATACATGACGGTCGAGCTTGAGAGACCTTTTGTCTGGCCAGAGGAACCGGAAGATGGGTATACAGAGTGGAACCTAAAGGAGTTGGCTGCGGGTGAGAAAGAGCAGAAGGATTATCAAGAGAATTTGGGGAGTACGAAGGATGTGCTTGTCAATAAGGAGAAGAGGTTACAGCTGCGGGAACAGGCAAAGGCGTTGTTGGAAGGAAGGGCGACGTGGAAGGCGCCTGAGGGAAGGCCTAGACAGGACTTGAGGTGAAGGCAGTGAGTGCGTGTGCTCTTGTCCCATCTATGGTGTCAAAGAGACGTTTGTGGGCTGCGATCTCGATTTCTCAAGTTGGTCCAAAAACTCGCAAAGTACGAAAAAGACTACGAATGCAGTCTCAATACTGGGACAATGTGCGAACTGTTGTTTCAGCGCGCGTGCTGTAAGCGCTTCCCAACCACAAAAATTGATGACGTGCAAAGAGTGGAATACAAAGTCACGGCTCCTTAGCATCATGAATGCTTTGATTGCGAATTTTCCACCGCCTGGTGTTGAAGTGGACGTGGAAAATTAGGCTCAACGAACAGCGCGGCCGTCGATCGAGTGCGTGCTCTGTACAAACGCCTTGGTGCGCCACTGAGCTAGAGAAAAACGGATGGGTACTCTAGGTGGAGTCTGGCGTCTGCATACTCTCGATATCAGTGCATACGTCGGAAGTTCAACAAAGGCTCGAAGCGAGCGGCTTGAAAGAACATCTTCGCCACGGGGCCACAGCCTATGAAATGCGTGAACCACTTGACAGCGACTATCACAGCGACTCGAGATGGGTGGGTGGACGTCTCGACTGATCTTCAAAAGGGGAGTCCAAATCTAGCAGAAGATGGAATGACATGTCAGAGCCTGGTGATTCTGGTCGCAGGTACCGCATAATCTTTGAAGGTCAGAAACGCGTCCGTTCAGCGCGGGCATGAAATGATGCGTAAACAGCCTAGGGCTACTCAGAAGATGTCGTCGTCGAGCTTGTTGGAATCACCACGACGAAGATATAGGTGTGGCACACAGCCCAAATCCTGCTGACTCTACTCGATCACTACCTAGAAAATAGCTCTTGGCACGTACATAGATCCAGGTTCATCACTGATTAGCTGGAAAGAACTACGATCGCATTCAATCAGATCTGAAACGAGAAATAACACGATGTGCTGAGAATTGGCGGCCTTGCCGAAGAAAGTATAATATGCACATCCTAGACCTCTATAGATCCTCGTCAAGATCCACCGCATCCGTATTGACAGTCTCCCTATGCGGTTCCTCGACCTTCTTTCTATTTCCGCCTTCAGGGCCAGAACTTGCAGCAACGAAACCAACAGGAGCACGTGCCTGCCTTTCCAGTTGGGCCATGGCATCAGCGGTATCCTCATCCATATCTTCTCCATTTCCGGCTCCACTGGCGTTTGATGCAGCAGCAGCAGCAGCTTGACGAGCCACAGCCTGAGAAGCAATAAAATTGACATCCGTATTGAACTGTGCTTGCACACTTCTCTTGATCCGTAGCATTTCCTTGAATGTGTCCTCGTTTCCGTGCTGGACTTCAAAGGCTTCCCATTTGCGCCAAAAGTCTTGCTCGACGCGAGGGTCGCAAAACTGAGATGCATGACCATAGATAGCTCTCGCACGGTCAATCTCCCCAAGGCGACGTTCCATTTCTGCGAATTTGATACACATACTTGCTGCTTCCTTGTCGGGCAGTGCAGCGATAGCTCTTTCGTAGATGGCGCGAGTTGAGGTGAGACCAAAGTTCGATGCGGACTTTGTGATGTAGAAGTTGAACATTTCGCTTCTGTCCTCGTCCGCAACAGCTCTGGTAGCTCTCTCGTAGATGCGCATAGCGTGGCGTGCAAGACCGCGTTCTTCTTCCAGAGCACCATACATGAGGTAGAGTGTCTTGGCGAATCGTGGAGGACAGCCTTCGACGGCCTGTTCGAAGAGATCGCGTAGCCGTTCGATGGATATGCGGCGATCGACCGCCTTGGTCAAGTAGAGATTCCAGAGCTCAAAAGCGACAGGGTATGAAAAAAGGTCGAGGCCTCGTTCGTATATCTTAAAGCTCTCTTCGTGGTAACCGTTCTCTTCCAAGAGGTTGGCGTAGTTGACGACTGTTTGTGGCGTGGCAATGCGCAGCTCGAAGATGCGATCGTAAATCTTCTTGGTTTCTTGAAGGGATGATACTGACTCCACGAGGTCAACGTAGAATGACCAAAGTTTCCAACTCTTATGTACTCTCTGCTGAGGAGAGAGATTCTCGTCAAAGTAGTCGACGTTACTGCGCTTCGGCGCTTTCGTGGCTGCCGCCATGATGTTGACTGCCTGGTCGAAATTCTCATTGCGAAGCTCCATCTCTGCCCACTCCGTCCAGCACTCTGCAAGCTCCGATACGGACTTATAAGGCACCTTGACGGCTTTCTCCATGATGATACGCGCGTTGGTGAGATCCCCTCCAGCTTCGTAAAATTTGGCATAGTTCACCCATAGCTCGTGAAAGCGGCCGATTGCTTTCTTTGGATTGATAGCTGCAATCGCGTCTGCATATGCTTGCACCACCATTGGTTTGTTATCACCCCATAATGCCACCCTCTTTTGCCATTCGTTGACATTGTGTGGGTTCTGTCGTAGTAAAACGTCGTTGACTAGGAACGGTCGACGATCCATGAGTTGTTCAAATCGCATCATGCGAATATCCAGGTCCAAATCCGCATCCTCATCTAGTTTGCCCTTCGCCTGTCGCGCTGCGGAGTCGTCCATTTTGATGGAGATGAGTGCCTCCTCGGCCTCGGCATAGGTGTCAAAGACCACCGAGAAGTCTCGCACAGTCATGGCGGTTGTGATTCCATCCTCGAACACGTCTCGCGCGCGTTCGTAGGCCCCCAAGTTGATATAATATCGAGCCAGTCCAACCCATAGAATACCTCGCTGGTCTGGGAACCGTTCCAGTCCAGATCGCACGATGGTCTCTATATCTAGAGCGCTTCCATCGAGAAGCGGTACTGGGTTTGGCACTCGCCTTGCATGATCGATCAATATCTCCAGCATCTCGGTCCAATGCTGAAATGGTCCCTTTGCTTCCCGACTTTTGAAGCGCGAGTTGTTCAGGATTTGAATATACTGCTGTACAGCCTCTGTGTATCGCCCTTCTCTTACCAACAGATCAATGAATTCTTCCACATACTCCGGGTGCAGCTGGATATACCTTCTCCACACCCGGACAGTCGTATCTCCACCTGCACTTGTCGCAAAAGGCCTGTACAGCTTCCATACCCGACTATGCTGTGTCACGGGTAGCGCTCTTAGCGCGCGATCGAAAGTCCTCCGCGTGAACGTGACCAAAGGTTGTGTACACAGAAACTCCAAGTACATCTCCCAGATTTTTGGCATCTTGTTCAGCAGCACCAGCGCCCTTTCGAAGAGCGCATTCACCTTCTGAAACTCTGTTTTCCACCGCACAGGACTTCTGCCCTTTAGGTGTTTTGTCCTCAGCTCCAGGTACATTTTCCACAGTTTGTAAGATCTCGGTAATGCAATGCAGGCTCGTTCCAGCACAAAGCTTTGCTCCAAGAGAGTTCCGTATTGTCGCTTGAAGTTGGCGTAGTCCAGCCAGGCCTTGACATTACCAGGAGACCGGAGAATGTCATTTTCGTAAATCTCATCGTTCTGTGAAATGAGGTAGAGGTAAGATTGTTGCTGCGGTGGTCTCAGATTCGGCGCGCCCATGCTGGACGGCGACGAGGGGTTGGACGCGGTGGACGCGGCGGCGACGGTGGTCAGGTCGGAGCGACGACGCGAGGGGAGACCAAGTTGAAAGGACGACAGCCGTTTGATCATCGCATACCAACAGCGTGAGACATCGTCAACAACAAGCGAGAAAGTCGCGAGTTTAGATTCTCTTGGCGTTGAAAGATGAGACACAGGTGCACGGGCGCTAGAAGTAACCTTATCTTTAGCGATGACGGGCGTTTTGAGCTTCACTAACGCCGACCTCTATCCTTCGAGGGTGCTGCTCCGTTCCATTGACAGCTACCTACTCCATACCATATTACCACAAGAGTAAACTCACTCGGCCACCCCATCCCTTTCCACCCCTCTCCGCCGCCCATCATGTCCTCCGGAGCGGTAAGGTATCCTTCGACCCCGTCACAGCCAACGTGCTAATGTCGAGGCAGGGTCGCGAAGCCGTCTTCCCTACGCGCCAATCGCTCGGATTAATGAAATCCAAGCTCAAAGGCGCTCAAACCGGCCACGACCTCCTCAAACGCAAATCGGAAGCTCTCACAAAACGTTTCCGCGATATCACTCGCCGCATAGACGAAGCCAAGCGAAAGATGGGCCGTGTTATGCAAATCGCAGCGTTCAGTATGGCAGAAGTCACATACGCCGTAGGCAACAGTGGTTTTGGTTATCAGATCTTAGAGGGTGCGAGAACAGCGAGGTTCAGAGTTCGGACGAAGCAGGAGAACGTGTCCGGTGTGTTCCTGCCGCAGTTTGAGAGTTTTCAGGAAGAGGGCGTGAAGGAGGAGTATGCCATGACGGGCCTGGGGAAAGGCGGGCAGCAGGTACAAAAGTGTAGGGAGACCTATACGAGGGCTGTCGAGACGTTGGTGGAATTGGCGAGTTTGCAAACGGCGTTCGTGGTGCTGGATGAGGTTATCAAGGTGGTAAATCGGAGAGTCAATGCTATGTTCGTATCATGACCTCTAGCTTCGCAAGATTGGCGGGCTGCGTACTGACAATAAATCACAGTGAACACGTCATTATACCGAGGACAGAGAATACGATCAAGTATATTAACTCAGAGCTGGACGAGATGGACCGAGAGGAGTTCTTCAGACTGAAGAAGGTGAAGGGGTTGAAGGAGAGAGCTGCAGCAGCAGATGATGAGCAGAGAAAGATACAGATGTTGAAGGAGAAGGCTGAGGGTAAGGAAAATGCTACAGAAGAAGAGCAACAAGAAGCGAAAGACATATTGGGAGAGGAGAAAGATGAGGACCTTATATTCTAGGGGATGCGGTGATCAGTATTGTCTTGTTGGCCGCCTCCAGATCGGCAGCTGAAGGCTATGTCATTGAAACAACAAATAAGCGATATAATTGACTGCCGCAGTTCCTACCACTCTGGCATATTCATTGTTGAGCTTCTCACACAAGATAATGTGGCGAGTTCACGCCGCGACGTGGATGGTAGCTCGTGCTCCGTACCACAAGTACTCGGCCTTCTTTTCGCATCCATCAGCTGGGAAATTCGGTAGAAGTGCTCAGGTCAGGATGATGTTTAGGAAATACTCCGAAGCATCGCTGATCTTGGCCTATATGTCGGCACTCTCGTCAACAACATTGAGTCTCCCGCCTGCAGTGACACTGCCTCTCGGGATATGGGATTAGGCCTCGGAGTCGGAATAGCCTGAAGTATGCAGCCACAATGCATCATGAATCCCACTGCTGGCTTGAGATGGCGCTGAGGTTTGAACTGCTCAGTCGCCACCATCGGATATCTTCATAGGTATGATCTCAGTTGGTGGTGTCGCCTTGAATATTAGGGGAGTCTACCCGCAGCCCCAATCAAGGTACATAGAAGAACCGCGCAATGGAACAAACGTAATTAACAAATGGACATACGGACTGGTCTCATGGCGGTGATCATGGTATTATGTCGAATGGGGTTTTCTTTGCACGATGCCACTCAGGCTCCACCATGGCTCTATACACAAATCTGCTTCAATCCGAGGAATTAGCCGTTGGGCGGCGCTCACTGATGAGCACTGCCGGCAATATCCGGTGAGTGTGAGTCTCCATGTCGACGTATCAATCAGCTGACCGGTAGCTCAGTAACTGTAGAGACATGGCCGTAGGCGGGCGGTACCGCGACTTCATTCTGCATGCTCATAGACGTGTGTGATCGTACACATCAGGGCAGTGCCATTGCGAGGAACACTTCAATGACAGATCAAGTCGTCGATGGCCTCACTCAGCGTAACTTATGATGATCATGGAAGACGAAGGTACATGTAGTAGAAGGTCGTGCACGGCCCACGGGTGGAGAAAAGCCTATCAACTTCATCCTCACCTCGTGAGCTCCAACAATGATCGTCAATCGGGCATCCTAACACCATAGCTCGATATGCGCCGTAAGCGGTCGTCTCGTATCAGGGCTGTCGATGGCTACAAGAAAGAAGCCCTCATGTCTCGCATCGCATGGGGCCATTTCGCCCATCCAGCGAGACTCAAAGGGAGCGGACTGCATAACACAAGGCGCCTGGTGCTCTGGCAGCAACGGCTTCCTCAGCCCCTGGAGAGTCACAATGGGATAAGAACATCAAGTCCTTGCGCATTATCTGCTGAAAGGAAGCATCTTGTTCATAGCGGCAGGCTGGCTCAATCGTCAAAGTGCACGTGGTCACAGCCATGGGGCATGACAGGTAGGCAGAGGGGACCAGACTACACCCATGAGACCGAGCGCGATGAGTAGCGACGAGCCAGTGTGGTGATCCGATGGAGAGTATTGCTGCGATGAGGTGAGGTCAAATTACGCGACGTGCCTTCTCTACGCCGCGTGAGGAAAGCGCATCTGCCTGAAGCAATTGTTCAATTTTGACTTCCACTCCATCTTACCTGTATTCCTCTAGGCAGTGCGAATTAATTGACTCAAAGACTTCACATTCACATACACATTTGTTATGGCCCGCACGAAAGCCCCCAAACCCAGCCAGATCTTCGTCGAAGTCGACTCGGACGACGAAAATGAAGAGCCACGCCTGTCTGGACCTCTTCGCGGTCTTAATCCAGCGAAGCACATGCTACCAAATGCTGCTACCCAGTCAAGCGTCGAGATACTGGGCGACGAGAGTGATATTGCATTCAAGCCGCTGAGCATGAAGCACGCCACTCGCGCTTCTCGTGGCAACGGGAGAGCCATCTCTTATGTATGTGGGTGACGAGGCTGTCTCAATCATGCGCTAATATGAACAGGATATGAAAGTTCACCCGATGGATGTTATCATGCGCCCGAACAGCGCTGCAGTGCGCAGACGCTCCAAGTCGGTCTCGTACATCAGTACAGATGAGGAGGAAGTAGAGCAGCCCAGCGATGACGAACTAAGTTCGCCGTCATTATCAACATTATCGGATGACGCACCAGCTGAGTCTTCGCCGGACGAGGCAAGATCTGATGCCTCACCTAGACGCATTGTTCAGGGCCCGCGTCTGCAAGACCCAAGAGCTTCTCGCCATTCTTGTCGCAGAGCCGCCATGAAGCCAGTCATTTACTCCTCCAAGCATCATCCGCAAGACCATGGCATCCCTGGATATCAGCATAAAGCCATTACGATGGAGGACGATGAAAGTGAGCCGCCAGCTATAGAGGCGAAGAAGCGCAAGACTGCGTCGTCAGACAGCGAGCAGCAAACCAATGACGACAGCGAGACTGCAGAACCACCCAAGATAGCACGAAGAGCACGCAAGAAGCTCAAGTCATTGAATGATACAAGACCTGTGCGCGTGGAGAAGAAACGTGGCCGACCCGCCAAGACGGGCTTCAGAGCCAGATCAAGAACTCCGGAGGAAGTGGAGGACCTTGTGGAACTAGCAATACGAGGCTCGCAGGCGCCTCCTATCGTGCTTAGCAGTGGTAACGAAAGCGGCGACGAGATTGACGACCAGATCTACGGCAGCGCCCGAAATCCCTACGATGCTCAAGGCGGCGCTGTCTCTGATCAGCCTCTGGACGACCCTCGACGCCTACTAGAAGCTATATCAAGCAGCTTGCCAGAGACAGATGACCCAGGAGATCGCGAAGACGCCAATGATTTATCAATGGCGACCATAGACACCAGCATGACCCTAAAAGGCGAGGTTGCCACACCTACTACTACCTTCAGCCACGAACACGAAACTCTCGATTCGAAGTTGCGACTCCCGACCTACTTGAATGATCGTATCGCTCTCGAGCTAGGTACTGGGACTCCTGCTGCCGCCGGAGTGGTGCTCCATATGCTGTTCGATGAGCCTCACGCACATGTTGCAGCGAACCTGATTATTCAGAGAATGTACCTGCATTACCCCTTGCAGCGTGCTGAGTCTTACAGCCAGCAGACACGCATAGCAGATTGCGAAGATGAAGATGAAGATGAAGACGAAGGCGAAGAAGAGCCAATCATCGAAGAGTCTCAAGATGGTAACGACGACGACGACGAAGAAGAAGATGATGATGATGATGATGGTGATGAGGAGGAGGAGGCAGACGGGTCTGTTAGTGATCCTAATGAAAGCCATATCCGTGCTACTATGGCAGCGACCGGCAAGCCGGTACTGCACGGCTTAACGATAATTACGTGTTAGTAATAATCACTATACTCTATACTGCTGTATATACTACTCTACTACCTCTCTCTCTTGTAGTAGCTCGTCTATAACCTGTAAGAACTCGTATATAATAGCCTTCCTATACTAGACGTACGCTAGTATAGTACGTATACCTCTAATATACCTATTAATTCCAGCGATTCGTACTCTTATATTAGCGTCTTCAGTACGCTATAATGCCTTCCTTACCTTTACTATATTACTCTCTTTACGTATACGTACGATAGAACGTGCCTCTTTTGCTAGTATAACCCCTCTACGTTATAGGCTTAATCTTGTCTTCAAAGAGCG
>KZ105490.1:0-13337 GCA_000504405.2 Mycosphaerella sp. Ston1
AAGTTTATAAGATAATTAGATAGTACTAAATATTAAGTTCTAAAGTCTAGACTCCAGAATTAATATAACAACTTAAGGAAAACAGCTTAACTTAAAGTTGTTAAACTAAACTAAACCTAGTAATACTTAAGTTTGGTTTGCTAAGACTTTAATTAAAGTAGAGGTTTATTAGGTTTAATTAGGGTTTGATATTAAACCTTAATTAAAGTCTTAGTATAGGTTTGATTAGGGACTACCCTGCTAGTATATACCGGAAGTCCTAGAAGTTATTAATAAGAGAGGCTAATCTATTAATATATATAGTTACTAACTCCCGACGTAATTCGTAATTATATACGTCTGAGTATTTACTTTAAGTCTTATAGATCTTCGATCTCGGATTTATTAAATTTCAAGTACTAGGTACTTATATATACCTCTCTACGTAGTAAAAAGTAACTCGGAATAACGCAGGTCGTCTAGTATAGTAGGAGTAGGAGGCAAAAGAGCCTCTGCTAGTAGTCCTAGTAAGCTCGAAAAGCTCGACTTTGCTACCTCGTACTGTTTTTGCTCCTCTAGCTCGGAGTAGTAATAAGTATACAATTAGCTACTATAAGGTATACTAGCCTAACAGAAGTTAACCACCGAGAGCGATAAAATGAAAGCGGGAAGAGGAAAGCGGAAAGCGGAACGCCGTCACTCGCCAGCAGGCCTCCACGAACAGCAGAGGCCCAGTGTGTGCTATGCCGGCCCGATAAGAGATCCAGCGCTGCTCTTCTCGTTATAGAGGGTTCGCTCTGCTCGGGAGCCTCCAGCTGCAGCAGTCCTTTCGCCTCTAAAGCGCAGCGGACTGCAGTGTCTGCATCTTTCGCCTTCTCTTCCAAGACGACAGCATACTCGCTATAGCGGGGTCATTCAAGCCTAACAACTTCCCTGTTTCTTGTGAATCGCTGCTACTCCTGTGCTCAACACGGACGCGCCCATGAAGCTTCTCGGGACATTGCTGCTCTGCTGTCCCAAAGGATTCCCCAACCTGATCATCTGTTGCCTTGACACTGCGACATTGCCTTTTCCTAGATTGCAAGCGTGTTCTTTCTGGATTCGACGACAAGTTCACGGATAGTGTGCAAGTATGTGGCGGCGACAGGCTGGCACCATCATCGTGTTGCTCACGCTTGCGTTTCAGACCACGGGGCACTGGACTCGGATCCTCTGCTGGGGTGATTGGAGAGTGGGTCGAGGTGGTGGACATGCTTAAGCAGGCGGTTGAAGGTGTTGGCGGTCGCGGCGGCTGCCGCAGACATGTTGGTATTCGAAGAGAAGCGTTGCCGTCCTGCAGCTCTCGGAGCCGGAACGTCAAGAGGTCGATGTCCCGGTCCAACCGAAACTCATCCAAAATCAGATGGGCTCGCTTCGTATTCGGTGTTTTCACTTTAGTCGGAGTGCCTCCTCTGGTCATTCTCGCGATGATGGTGAGAGTATGCAGCGGCTTTGAGTGTGCAGTGTAGCGTTTGTGCGTTGAAGGTTGGTAAGTGTAAGGTTGTTGGTGTAGAACTACCTAGGTAGACTAGAAGAACTAGGTAGTCTAGCCCCTGCGGCGCTTGCCGAACGCCAAATTCCGGCTAGTCATACTGTATCTTAATTCCTGCTTTTCTGGACTTCTTGCGTGCGGACGTCCATTCTCATCACGCCGAGGATAGCAAGATGGGCGACGAGCCTCTAGCACCGTCTCCAGATCCAACCGAAGTGGTCGAAGCAACGTGGACTTACTGGCCCAACGCCCCTCCTGATGATTTCGCCCGCCTGATTCCTGATTCCGACCAGGCTAAAGACTGTTTCCGTAAGCAGGTTCAGTTGCTAATTGAACGACGTCAGCTTGGCAAACCATCCTCCTACTCAGATGATTTCATCCACTATGAGGAGACGGCGCTGGAGAACGTGTTATCGTCGAGCTCGGAGCCATCGCACAGCGGAGTAGAGAGCTTCTGTACACCAGATATCCCAAGCGAGCTCCCTCCAGTGACGGGATTCTATCGCCTGAGCATGTCCCAGATGCCGCCTCAAAATCATGGGATCGGCTGGCGTCTTGGATGCGGTCGCAAAGGTGTCGACGTGGAATTTGTCCTCGCTGAACGCACGCATGGCGGTCTCCGAGGGATTCATGCTCGCCTACAGCGTTCTCTAGACAGTGGATACCTCCTTGCTATCTCAGACTGCCATACGTTATATGCAGATGGAGCAAGGTTGCAAAGATATAAAGGCACCTCCAATCGACCGACGCCAGAACAACCACTTGAAGAATACCAGAGGATTCTCAGTGCCTCGTCGACATTGCATGTAGGCGATCTAGTCTACAGGCTAGAGATGCAGAGCCTCCCGCCTAGTGTTGACCAGCAACAGTTGCAAGAAGTGTGGCGTAATAGCGGCAAGTCTGGACCCGCTCCAGCTTTCTTCCTCACTCCGACGCCGAGACAGGCCGCAGACAAGATCGAAATTCGGAAGTATTCGCTTACTCCAGCCTTTTCCGCTGGAGCATCGGCCACGGTCTACTACGCTGCATACCTCCCCTCTGGTAAAGTTTTTGCTGTGAAAAAGCTAATGATACGAACCGCTACCGACCAAAACTTGCTGCAGAACGAAATGATGATACTCGACTCCCATTCTCATGTGAGACGCCAGTAGCAATCTCGGCGAGACGCTGTAGCTAACACAGAACAGAGCAACATGTGCAAACTCGAAGATTACTTCCAACCCTGTTTTGACCACCAAGCTGGCACCTTTCCAAAGACACAAGTTATGGAGGTATTTCTGGTCTTATCGCCTGCATTGAAGCATAATCTAAGTCAATTCTCCCGGGAAAGTGAGTGGCTAGACAATAGCCAAGCCAGCTTAAACTTGCGTCACCACAGTGCTGTTGTTCTACTTGCACAGATCGGGAGCGCTTGCGAATACTTACATGGTCAGGGTGTGATGCATCGAGATATCAAGGGCGACAATATAGGAGTTGGCGGCAATACTCTTGAGTCATTGTACTTCTGCCTACTCGACTTCGGCCATGCAAGAGTGTGCAACACGAGCGAAGATCACACAAAGGGCACGATACGATACCTTGCGCCCGAGATAATGGCACTAAAGCAGAGACAACGCAATGTCGGACCGTACACCAACAGAATTGACGTGTGGGCCCTCGGCCTGAGCTGCGTCGAGCTCAGTAAGCGCATCTCTCTGCTCGATGTTAACCATTCCGCTTTGGTTGCTAGCGAGCTGCGCAAGAGGGCTGTATCACGTGAGCTATCAGGTTTTGGAGGACAATTAGAAGCATTACAGGCACGTATGCTCACATTGGACCCGAAGTACAGGATTGGAATGCGAGAGGTTGTCCAACTTGCCAGAACAGCGTTGAGCTCTATTGCTGTCAACTGAGCAATTCGTTCCGCACATCTGAGCAATGGGTCTGCTCAACCACTAGTAAGCCTGAGACCTCACTGCGACCGTACTGATCATCCAGCCTCGTGGGATGCGTGCCCATCACAGCGGAGCATTCGGGTGGCATTCTCCGAGATGACTTCTCTGTCCTGTGGTTTTGGCGCAGATAGGCATAGAATATGAATCGCCACATGCTTGGTTTGCGGGAATTTCTCTTTCAAGGCTCACATAGCTTGTGCGATCATATGAAGACTGGAATATCTTCTTGCCGTTTCTCGCATCCGCGAACGACTCCTTTTGTAGCGAAGTTGATTTGATCGCCACATGCATGAGGCATCCGGACGACTTGATTGGGCGAGAAAGAGGACTCTGCACTCATCTGCTCGAGAAATCGAGAAAAAAATCCATGTTTCGCAAGCGGTACAGAGGAACGCTGGAGGTAGGACTGAATTGTTTCCGACCATGCTGCGGAGGGCAGGTTGATCGGTATTTGTCCGAAACGAGCGTCTTGAATTGGTTGTAAGCTCGATTGAAGATCTATGATAAGCAAAGACGCCGAGCTATAGAAACGGTATGCCAGCAGGGCAGAACTGTACTGTACTCGCCCAGGCGCATGCTGTTGGCATTCAAGCCGTGGAAGACCGCGGCAGGTAAGGTACCTAGTACCACTACTGCACCTACCTAGGTAATGTGGGTATGTGATTATTGTGGGCAGTAGTGGGCACCGATGGCTGCATGCTGATGTGATGACCAGCGAAAACCTTAGACCTACCCAGACGTGCCAAAACCTGTTCCGAGTCGTTGTGTTATCAGCATCTCTGGCATCATTGCCTCATTGCCTCAACCATATTCTGCACTCTTTCACATCATTGATTCTTCGTCGTCTGCACCCCCTCCATACCTTCCATTCATACCTACATCGTCCTTCTGCCGACTCGACCGGACACAAGTCCTGACGGCTGACGATCCCGACGCCGAGCGGCCGAATAGAGTTTGGACGTGTTGATTCGACGGGCGCGCGTCTCCCCATCGTCGTTTCGACACCTTCATCACTACTCCCCTTTCCTTCCCTCGCCGTCCTTCAAATCTCCTGAATTGAGATTGACACCCTGTCCTGACTCCTGTCTCTCCACCCTATCGACCGACTGCGCCTGCCTGTTGCAGCAGCATTCCCGACCCGACGCCTGCTTCTCCCGCTCCGCGCCTTCCACCCGCTGAACCTCAAGAATGGCACCGAAACGCAAGAGAACTGCCTCGTCAGCAACAAAGCCAGTGGAAGTCGACGACACGATTCCAGCAGTCGCAGTGTCTGACGAGACAGCGGTGGCAGAGGCCAGTCCCGCGAAGACCAAGCAAATGGATCCACCTGCCAAACGCACGCGCGCCAGCTCTAAACGCAGTGTCAATGGCAGCGAGCAACCCGCGCAGATGGCTGTCCAAACAGGCGGCAGTGCCTCCATGCCCGTGAACGCCACTGCCGACGGCTCCGGCGAGTCTGGCGAAGCTGGCACTATGCGTATGGAGGCTCCTCCGCAAGCTGGCCTTGTCGACCCTGCAGGCGGCTACAAGACGAACCCACCGCCGACTGATCGCCCGGTGCGTGTGTACGCGGATGGCGTGTTCGATCTGTTTCATCTCGGCCACATGAGAGTGCTACAGCAGGCCAAGACGGCGTTCCCCAACACGAGGCTGATCGTAGGGGTGACTGGGGATGAGGAGACGTTCAAGAGAAAGGGCTTGACCGTCATGAGCGCGAAAGAAAGAGCCGAGAGCGTCAGACATTGCAGATGGGTGGACGAGGTCGTAGAAGATTGTCCGTGGATCATCACAGTCGACTTCCTGGAGCAGCATAACATTGACTACGTGGCACATGATGACTTGCCTTATGGCGCGTCGGAAGGAGACGACATTTACGCGCCCATCAAGGAGAAGGGCATGTTCCTTGTTACACAGAGAACAGAAGGTGTCAGCACGACCGGCATCATTACTAAAATTGTCCGGGACTATGAGCAGTATGTCGGCAGGCAGTTGAAGAGAGGTACGACGAGACAGGAGTTGAATGTTTCGTGGTTCAAGAAGAACGAAATGGATATCAAGCGACATGTCACGGAGCTGAGAGATACTATTCGACAGAACTGGACCACAACAGGACGAGAATTGAGCACAGAGCTTGGCAAGCTTTGGCAGCCTAGTAGGCCCAGCAGTCCAGCACCATCAGTGGCCGCGAGCCTTAGGAACGGCCGCGGCATTTCGGCGAATGGGTCTGAATCGCCACTGCCTGGCTCTGCACCTGATAGATTGAGGGTGGAGACTGCGAGTGCACGGAGCTCCACGCCGACCAAGGGTAGGAACATGGACTTTGCGGCCGGGTATGCTATGGGTCTCATTGGTGGTGTTAAAGGGTGGATGGAAAGCAACAAAAGACGCAACCTCTCCGACAGTCGCGCCCAATCGCCCAACGACAGCCCCGAGGGAAGTTCCGTCGATGATGATGAGCCAGATAGCGCCACTCGAGGCAGGAAAGGGCGAACGCCTACGGTCGAGAAGAGGGATCCTTTGGATACCGTGCACTCTTAGGACGGTGTTATCGATCCTGTGCTGCTGACATCGACAAGCACTTCAAGACAGGATAGTTTGCAGGAGAATAGTGTGGGTAGTATCGTTCCTGCGCATGCGTTATCTGGTACGATCGATCCAGTGGCTGTCATGCCTCGGGGAAAGGAGCCTGCACCTGGCGCGATGGAATCACATGGTGCCCCTAGGCTTCTTGACCGCCTTGCGGCCGCTCTGCCGCCTTCTGTGTTTGACGGGCAAGGAAGATTACGTAATGATAGAGAAAGCATCTCTCTCGCTGCTACAGTATTTGGCGGAAGTCCAATCATCACAGCCGAGGACCCTCTTTGGGACATGACAGCTACCGGCGACCAAGGTCGGTTCATGAACCCAGGCATGGAGGGCATGGATTTTGCGGATACCGCGGCTTCTTTGCCTGAATCCACTGCAGCGCCTGGTGCGTCTGGTGCTGCCAAGGACTGGGAGCAGGAGATTGCTGAGCTTGACGATGATATGAAATTTGCAGGCTAAACGGCATGGAAGTTGCAGAGCGTGTGTGCTCTGGTATAATCAAAAGGTTTGCATGATTGGGTTGAAGGGAAAGAATAGACTGCATAACAAAGGGATAGAAGGAAGGCCTTTTGCAAGCGTATAATGTGTTAGCGATATGGATAGGAGTTCTGCTGAACAATAAATTACGTTCAGCTTCGGATCCTGTCTTTTTTTTCTCTCCATTCGACAGACCTGTTTCTTCAAACTACATGTATCTTAGTCTAGCGAGAAGCTTACGTAGGACAAACAGAATGTCACTTCCCACTAGGTACTTGTATCACCTCTAAACAAGCACGTAAGGAACCTATAGTTCTACCGATCTCGGCGCCAAGGAAATGTCATTACCCCAGATGAAGGTGAACTTGCCTTCTTGATGTACTGCAGTACCTTACCTTATTCATAACCTGGTATATTGATAACAACAGCAACGGCTCATAGGGGCGACTTGCGCGTCACGAAGAAGAAGCGCTAGGCTCCTCTACGTCTACCTACACGCAGTTATTCTACATAACCAAGCCTACGTAAGATACATTTACCTTAAGGTACATGTTAGATGGCTTCACGCATCCGATCATTCGGCAAGCTTGTGCCTGAGATGGACTCGGCATTGAAAGCATTCCAGACGTCAGATGCGAAGTTCCGAGTCCTCAAGACCATACACCCGAGACATGAGACTCCTCAGACAGCGTCTGCACCGGCGTCGCCAGCAGACTCACCTCAGACACTATTCATACTGGACTCCTCGTTCAACCCACCTTCAATCGCTCACAGTACGCTAGCACAATCTGCGCTGGAGCGCGATGCATCCTCTCACAAGCATGAAATGCCTCATCGTCTATTGCTCCTATTCGCCGTCACGAACGCAGACAAAGCACCGTCTCCAGCTCCTTTCGAACAACGTCTCGCGATGATGACCATGTTCGCCCGCGACCTGCAAGACTCTCTACAGCACGATTCGCAGAAATATCACCCCGGAGTCGCCATCGACATTGGAGTGACCAAACTACCATACTACACCGACAAGTCCCGTGCGATTGAGACGGAAGGCCGAGAATGGTATCCAGACCAGCCGTGCCATATCCATCTCATCGGCTATGACACTCTAACACGATTCTTCGGAGCGAAATACTACAAAGATAGCTTCGATCCGCCCTTTTCCGCGCTGAATCCCTACTTTGATACCGGACATCATCGGCTGAGAGTGACGCTGCGACCTGACGACGCGTACGGGTCGGTGGAGGAGCAGGAAGGGTTTGTGCAGAGACTCGAGAAGGGTGAGATGGCGAAGGAGGGTGGAAAACCCGAGTGGGCGAAGCAGATCGAGCTCGTGCCGCCCAATGCTAGAGTGGGAGTGAGCAGTACGAAGATTCGTCAGGCTGCGAAGGAGGGAGAGTGGGAGACTGTGCGGCAGCTGTGTACTCCCCGTGTGGCAGAGTGGGTGGAGCAGGAAAGACTGTATCAGGTATGAGAGTTTGAGGGTAGATTTAGTATGAGGAAGGAATGAGAGAAGGAAGGAAGGAAGAAAGGAAGGAATGAGAGAAGGAAGGAAGGAAGAAAGGAAGGAAGGAAGGCACGAAGGAAGGGAGGAAAGATGAATGTTGAAAGATACCTTAACGTGTTTGTTCTATTCCCTTCCCGACCCCTCCTCCTCCGCCGGTACATACGGGACTCTTTTTCTTATCCATTCATTGTACACGTCGTTTCTATAGTGACCATACATATATAAACCTGATGAAATGATTCATATGGAAATTCATCTCCCACCATGTCCTCAGCTACCCAGTTCAAGACATGATACTAATCTACTTCACCTTATACCCCGCCTCCGCCAAACCTTCCCTCAGACTCTTCAACGCCCGATCAACATCATCTCTCTGGGGGTCCATAACACTGACACCCATATGTCCAAAGCGAATATATTTGGTAGCAATTTCCTTGTGTAAACCACCGGCAAAGATGACGCCCTTTTTCAACAAAGTGGGCAAGACCTCGGGGGGCTTCAAGTCGTTGGGCAGATATATAGCCGTCATACCATTGGCTTGGTTTTCTGGCTTAGACGCCAATTGCTTCAGGCCCATCTCCGTCACGGCCTGCTTGATCTTCTGACTGACTTCCTTGTGGATTCTAAAGCGGTCTTCGAGAGGACGAGATAGAATTTGTGTCAGTGAGGTGTGAAGGGCATGGATGAGTTGGGGGGAGGGAGTGGCGAAGTAGGAAGGTTTTTTGGCCTCGTAGTTTTGCATAATGGGCAGCCAGTTTTGCCAGGATCCAAAGTAGGAGTTGGGGCGCGTCTTTCGGGATTTGAAGGACTGTATGGCGCGGCCGGATGCCATGACAATGGAAAGACCGGCGGGACATCCAATGGCTTTTTGGGAGGCGGTGATGACGGCGTCAATGCCCCAGTCGTCGAAGCGAATTTCTTCGCAACCGACTGAGCAGACTCCGTCGACGACGAGGAGAGTGTCGGGAGAGACCTTTTTGAGAAGTTTGGAGAGAGGTTCAATCTCGGAGAGGACACCAGTAGAGGTATCGGTGTGTGTGACGGTAATGACTTTGTACTTCTTCTCCTTCAACGCCCTCTCAATTTCGTCAAGCTGAGGGCGGTCACCGATGGGTGCCTTGAGCTGCGTAGCCTTGACGCCGTAAGTCTCGAAGCAGTCGGCGAAGCTGTCTGCAAAGTAGCCGGTGTGGAGGACGAGAGCGTCATCGCCAGGCTCGGTCAAGTTGGCGGCGACTTGGTCCCAGCCGAGGGTGCCTGAGCCGGAGATGACAAAGGGCTGCGAGTTCGGGTCGGTGGTGATGAACAGCTTGCGAAGCATGGCGAGGACATCTCCAAAAGTGTTGACGAAGGGCTGGCCAACGTGAGACTCGGAGTAGTGCGACATGGACTGGAGGACGGCATCGTCGAATTCGATGGGCCCGGGAATCAGGAGGGCGGGGTGGGAAGGTTGGTTGGACATTGTTTTGGCAGCTGGCTTCGACCGTTTGCCTTCTTCTTGCAGCGATACGGCCGACGTAGACAGGTCTCGTCGTTGCTCTGGGGTGTGGAATGTCTCTCCGGAGGCGGGCGATGGGAAGTCGTCGACGATCTTGGCTTGGATGGAGAAGGGCGTATTGAGGGGAATGTCGCGGTCGTGGGAGGGAGAGGAGGACAAATGCCGATGGAGTTGCTGCAGACGGTCCTTGGGCGGCATGCTAGAAGCAGCAGACAGTAGTAATACTAGTCCAGCGCGGGGCGGTCGACGGATGGCGGCGAGGGGTATTGCGGAGCGGAACAATCGAGGTAAACGTGGGGCAGCCAGGATGACGCGCTTCTGCCGGTGGTTCCTGCAGGAGGACACTTGGAGAGCTCGATTGGGCCAAGATGAAAATTTGATGGGGATGCAGAGAACTTCTTCTTCAATTATTGAACAAGGACGGGAGTGTGGTGCGGGTAGTGTACATGTAGTGTAATGTGGTATAGTGTAGTGTATCAAGTGTACTAGTGGTGTAGGAGTACCTTAGCAGTAAGGTAGTACCTTGTGTAGTGGTAGTAGTAGAGGTTGAGACGGGACTGGAGAGCACAGCTGGGGGGCGGCAGTTGGTTCTTGTTCTATCATCTATAGTGGGTGTACATGGATGTACCTTACATACCTTACAGTGGTCTGCTCCGGCACTGATTATTCATTCTGGTAATCAATTTCATTAATAGACCCGCGCGGGCTCCGGCTCAGTGGGCCGAACCCGCGCTAGAAGTGTAACTGTACTTCTACCTGATCCACTACCAATAGAGTAGTGAGCACACAAACATACCTTCATGTACCTGCAGTCCACGACCTTCCTACTCTCCACCACCACCACCCAACATTCCACATGTCGCGACTAGTGCTGGTCCTCGGCGACCTGTTCATTCCCGACCGAGCCATAGTGAGATAGATGTCTGTCACCTGATCTGATATGAGACGGCCTGGCTGACAGCCTGGTAGGACATTCCCGCAAAGGTACATACTTCCTACCATTATCCTCCTCCCTCTACACCACCACCACCATCCTCTACACGCCTCCCTGCTGACTCACCACCACCTCCCAGTTCAAGAAGCTGTTGACGCCCGGCAAAATCTCCCAAATCCTGTGTCTCGGCAATCTCACCTCGCCCTCCGTCTACACCTTCTTGCGCAATCTCGCCCCCGATCTCCAGCTCGTCAAGGGCGACTTCGACATTCCCCTCACTGCTGCCACCGCCCCCGATGGCCCCGGCCCCGCCGCCGGTGCCGGTGCCGCCTTTCCCATCCCCACCGCCCTGAGCAAAGTCGTCACCCACGGCAATCTGAGAATTGGCTTCACGCATGGCGACAGCATCATCCCTCCCGCCGACCCTGATGCCCTCCTGATCGCTGCGAGACAAATGGACGTCGATGTTCTCTGTTGGGCTGGCACATGCAAATTCGAGGCATATGAGATGGAGGGCAAGTTCTTCGTCAACCCCGGCAGCGCTACGGGTGCCGTGTCGTGGTCAGATGAGACATTGGGCGGGGAAGACGACGAGGACGATGGAAACGTGCCGTCTTTCGTGTTAATGGACGTGCAGGGCGATGTGCTGGTGCTTTACGTCTACCAGCTGAAGAAGGACGCTGAAGGGAATGCAAATGTTGGCGTGGAGAAGGTGTCTTTTCGGAAGAACGCCCAGACTACTTGATCGAACTCACCTCTCCGTTAGTCAAGCGGTGGAGGGGATGGTCACATCGAGAATGGAACACATTTATGACACAAACAGTCCAATGAAACATGTCTACCTTTTCAGAGGTCGGTACATGACCCATATCTTCAAGGGCTTCAGGGAGGCACATTCTACGAGAGCTTCAGCCCACAGCATGAGGTAAGCTCGAACATGCAGGAGAATTGATACACGCAGCTTCAAAACATGCTTCCGAGACCACTCACGACTTGCACATGACCACCCATATGCGTGACTCTTCCTTCAACTACATCGTGTGTGTCTTACCACGCTGGGCGAAGTAATGCGCACTATATGAGAGAACAAATACCATATATTGGCTATTCTTCAAAAGTCTAACAAACAAAACACCAAGAATCGACCATAGCAAACATCATGGCCTCCTTCATCACCGACAAGACGCCTTCCTTCTCGACATTGCATGGTCCTCAAAGACGGACTGTCGACTGTTTCTTCGAGACATCAATGCGACCTCGGCCACTCCGCTGCTGCAATCCAGACAGACCATCAACTGGACAATCACAAGTAACTGAGGAAGCTAACACGAGAAAGACACCCAGGAGGCAATCATCCTTACCTCACGACACTCTTCCCTACTTCGCCAGACATCGCCCCTTGACCCCTACAGCTTTTCTGCTTACCCCAGAACACTATGTTCAAGCTAATGACGAACGTCACCGAGAGCTGCATGCGACATGCGAAGAAGAAGAAGAAGAAGAAGAAGATGGCGACGAGACCACTGCCGAGCTCATGTCAACAACAACAACAACAATAACCAGTATACCACGTCCGAACCAAATCCCCCAAACCCGTCTGGACGCACCACTTCCATCAACCCCACCAGCAGACTCCACATCAACGACTCCCAGTCTTTACGGCACATCCA
This sequence comes from Mycosphaerella sp. Ston1, assembly GCA_000504405.2. Classification (NCBI taxonomy): domain Eukaryota; kingdom Fungi; phylum Ascomycota; class Dothideomycetes; order Mycosphaerellales; family Mycosphaerellaceae; genus Mycosphaerella; species Mycosphaerella sp. Ston1. The sequence goes on from KZ105490.1 coordinate 12,111, forward strand.
TGCAGTCATCGAATGTCGGCACCAACAAGACCTCCACGGAAGAACCAATAACAACCGCGGGATCCCTCTCCCCCCAATGTACAGTCCACCACAACCCCAACAGTTGTCTCCACTGCCGCTCTAATCAACAAATCCACCATCCATCTTCCAGCCTCATAGGAGAACGTCCTGGTCATTACAACACGAATAACAATGACGTTGCTGTTGACCTCGACGTCCACCAACAGCAACAGCAGTATCAAAGACAGTCTTCAACTATTGAGAATTATCATTATCCAACTCCTACGACCGAAACCTCTCAAACATCAGTCATCAGACATCGTACTCGCACTTTGCTGGTAAAGCTCTACGAACAGGAAATTCAGCCGAGGGTGGAGAGGTTAGTGGTTGTTGTGCTTGGGAAAGTGGCGGGTGTGAGAGTTGAGAGATATCGTGGTGGTGGAGGAACGGAGAGGAGGAGGACGGAAAGAAGCAGAAGAAGCGAGGAAAGGGCTGGGACTAGAGGTGGGGACAGGCATGGCGAAAATCAGAGGCAGAGGGAGAGGGAGAGAAATGGCGGAAGTGAAGGTCATGAGACGTTTTCACCATCTTCTTCTTCATCTTCATCTTCATCTCCATGGTCTATCCCGTTGCCGTCGCCTTCAACGATGATAATCTATGAAGATGAGGATGACTACGAGGATCGGGATGAGCATGGAATTCACCATCCTTCTTCTTCTTTTTCTCCTCCTTCTTTATCATCATCAACGGCGACAGCGACAACAACGAAGAATACAACAGCCGAAACGACCAGAACGAAAAGGATGAAGAGGCTTGAGCGGATGGATTTGGACTGAATTCTCTTTTTGCATTTCTTTTATTATTTCCTTTTCAAATTTAGGTTCTATCTGGCTTGGAAGCACCATTGACTTTTATGCTATATCTTTGGGAAAAACTCTGTTTTTGGTTACGAGGTAGATGGGTGGGTGAGTGAGTGGGTATGAATTGATGGAGGTGTTGATTGCTATGTTTCTACCGCCTGCTGGGCTGGAATAGATTAGACTACCTAGGCTGTGCTGGGGTGGATTGGGTTGGGATGCGATGGGATGGGATGGGATGAATCAGGGAATTAGAGAGAGGGAGGGAAGGAAGGAAAGACCTGGAGTGATTATCAGATCAGTCAAGTAGGTATCAAATATCATCTTTTGCCTATCTCAAAACTACTACTACTACTACTACTACTACTAC
>KZ105490.1:13354-44355 GCA_000504405.2 Mycosphaerella sp. Ston1
ACTCCTCCTCCTCCTCCTCCTCCTCCTCCTCCTCTATAAATTCTTCTTCCTCCCTTCTAGACTCTAGCATAGATAACCAAAAGTTCATAATATAGCTGTTGATAAGATACTGTATTGTGGGAAGTTTCTCCTTTTTAACTTTGTTGTTGTTGTTCGAGTCAGATTCTTCGTTCTTCTTCTGACAGTGCCCAATGATGGATGAGAATGGATCGTAGTAGGGTAGGGAAATAGAGGGTTGTGTGGTGAGCTTGTTTTTTCGTTTGGGGTTGATTGCTGTTGCTACTGGATGCTTATCAAATTTGTTGTTGTTGTTTTGGGTAGGGGGGGCTCATGATTGTGATATTTTTGGTGATGATGGCGTTGATAGATTCTGAGTTGTTGTGATTTTCGAAGCTGGAGTCGTGATTTTGTTGTTGTTGTTGCTGCTACTCTGGCTATTCGTGGGAGTTGTGGATGGAGTTACTGCTGCTGTTGCTGTAGTTCTAGCCAGTTTGCGGCTCAAGAGGAATGGAACATCGGTTTGTAGGGAGAGGACGGTAGCTTGAAGGAGGAGTTTCTGAGCAGACATTGCTGGGAAAAGGAAGGATAAGGTAGATGAGAGAGGATGAGAATCGTGCTGGACCTATGTCTATCACTGCTGCATCGATGAATTTGAACAGCTTTTGTATTCTGGTTGCACTAGTCGCACTGGTTGGTACTGGTTGTACTGGTTCTACTGGTTGTCCTGGGTGTACTGATTCTACTGGTTCGAGGGTAGTAGATGTGAACCACGAACCATTCCACTCGTTTCCGTCTACGTGACCTCTATTAGATCTACAACCGAGCAAGGTCGTGACAGAGGTACATTCGACACGTAAACGACCAAGTGAAGTGATACACCACCCCCTTCGGCCAGCTGCGATCGAAATTTGACTGGTTCAATCGATGGCCTTATCGGGACTTTGCGACTTGGTTCTGGTGACCAGTTGAGATGACCAGAAGATCTGCGTCAACGCTACTTGCTGGAAGAATAGCTCTATTGTATTCGGTATCGTGAGCTGTCTGTCTGTCTGCTGTAGCTTGAGAAGACCGCATGCGAGTGAGTTGAGAAGACTGGTGTTTCCTGACAAAGGGGGGGGAACTGTGGTTGGTGTTCTGTCTTTCTGCCTGCCTTCATGCCCTCACCTATGACATTGCTTCTCACCATCTTCAACAACATCAAACGGATCCTCCTCCCTGTACACGTCAATTCGTTAGCGGGACATTTCCAAGCGAAGAAAACACATAACGTATCAACTTACACACTACCATACCATACTCTCTCCCCACCTAGCTCTTCAGCAAAGTTGCCGAAGCCCAAAGCTCCTGCTTATGAGCTGCCCCAAAACTCCAACACTTTGCTAATCCGACCGCCGTCCCCTCCTCGACCCCTTGAACAGCCCCCAGCGTCGAGCCCGACACAGAAGAGCAGATCGCAGCAATAATCGTTTTCACAAACGTGACAGGACCCGTAGTGGAAGCAACAGCTTTTGCCATATTCAGGAGCTGTTCAGGCGAAGGAGAAGTTCTGCGGATAAAAGCCGCTTCATGAATCTTGTTGTTGTTGTTGTTGTTCTTTTCACTATCATGGTTATCATCGCGGTTGTTGCCGCTGGTGAGATAAGGGTGTTTTTTACATCTGTTGCGGGCGCTTTGGCGAAGGCGACGCCAGGCTGAGCGGCGGAGTGGAATTCGCATGTTTTGCTCTTTTCTTGTCTTGTCTTGAGTGGTGTCTTGAGTGGTGTCTTGAGTGGTGTCTTGAGTGGTGTCTTGAGTGGTGTCTTGAGTGGTGTCTGAGTGGGACGGTGGTGGTGGTGATGGATATAATTGAAGTTTGATCTCGTTGTGGATAGTAGAGTTTGATCTGGTCGTGAATAGTGAAGTGAGTATTGGCTAGAAGCGTCAGAGGAAGACTGTGTCGACTTTGATCTCATATATCCAATCAGAAAAGGGACGTTTTTTGTCATATGAGTAGTCGCTGTCCGATCCGGACTTGAGTCCACGGTAAGTAACTATAAATGCTTGATCGCCTATACCATCCATGAGTGATGACCATCACGATGGCACAGCGTAACTTGTGATGATCGTCGATTATTTCTTAACCTTAGGTTCAATACATCCGATGGCTATGCCCGAAGCCCCCCTGTCACATGCGTGAGATGCCATATGCATAATGTCCTTGATGCTATGCCGGTCTGCAGTCCTCAGGTTACAGTAGTAGCGAGCACCCGAGTCGAACCATACTTGGGAGCTTACTGCATTGCCCTCTTTCGAGCGCCTGAGTCCATTTCTTCGCCACCGAGTGTCCTAAAGGAATTCAATTTGCAGATGCGAGATATCTTGAGTCTTGTTCTTATAGCGAGAGACCCAGGGCATTGAGAAAGCGGTGTGGAGCTCGCGGAAACGTAGCCGTCGCTGAGAAGTGATGACATTTGTAGTCCCGATAGACACACTGTATCCATCATGTGCGATCGCCGATGGAGGTGTGCATCTGCAGTGGTCGGGTCGTTTTTGCTGAGCAGGATGATGAGCGAGCGGCTATCTGACGAGTCCTTGGCTCTTTGATCTTTTCAATATGAATATTCGAGTCTCCAGGCAACTTAAGCAACCGAGGCCCGCGTGGATGGCGTGATCTATTGAGGAATAGAATCATTGCTTACAGTGGTCCATAGCATTTTCATCCTGGGAGTCATTCTGCGCGGAAACAAGTTCAGGGGACTGATATGGAACAGGTTGCAATGGAAAAGGATCGCTTGGAAGTTGTCATGCATTCTGCACTCAGTTAAGCGATATCAACCAGAATCTCGCCTTCGGCCGTCTCAAGGTACACAATTGCGCGCGCTCTCTCTCTCAAGCTCAGATGGTTTGAGCACTTCAAGCCACCGTCGCCGTTCTGCTTCCATACTCGTGCAGTCTGAAACAAACATTTTCCTGCATAGGGCGTTCCCTCAAGCGGCAGTGCTAGCTCTCTTCGCCCCTAACAGAATGTCGTCAATCATGTCGCCCCAGATCTGCTTGGCGATGCCCGCCTGCTCTTCCACCGGAGCCTTCATTCTACGGAGGTTGATAGCGACTCTTTCAGCCATTGCATGAAAGTCAATATTCATTGCGTGACCATCGCTCGACTCGGACATTGGCAGATACACGGCATCGGCAGACATCACGTTGATTTCAGGTTTCATGACGACAGTCTCCTGCTCCACAAGTTTCGGTGCTGTCTCTGCGCCAGTTGGTATAATGGGTACTCTGACGTGAGAATAGATGTCGACATTGTCAGGCGAGATGATGTCCGGCAGATATGCGAAATCGATGGTGGAGCTGTCCTTTACAGCCTTGAGCTCGCGGGACGTGTTGAAGTGCCTGACGGCTGGCTTGCCGCTTGACTCTTGCTGGGCGATTGGGCGTTCGTTCTTGTTGATAGCAGTGCTGAAGGCACGAGACCTGCTAAGCTCATGCGCATTGAGACGGTCGGCCAACTGTGAAACGGGTCAGTCCGGCCGGCTTCAGCAGTTCAGAGAGCGTGGAAAACATACGTCTTTCTTCAGACCTCCGGCATCGAGGTTTCTTCGCTTGCATTCTGCACGAAGTCCTGCGGTGTCGTGAGGCAGATTGAGCACAGGACGTTCCAGCGTTTGCGAAGCGAACGTCTTTGAGCTTCCGGTCATGGAGAGCTGGCGGGTCTGGTGGCTGCCTCGGGCCAAGTTCCGTAGGGCAATGAATTGAGTCGCTCTTGGTGCTGCCATGGTGGTTGCTAGGTGGTATATGATGAATCGGTGTTGGACTTTCGGATATGTGCAGAGTGAGGGAGGCGGGAGGTGGAAAGAGGAAGAAGAAGCAGAGGCAGAGGCAGAAGAAGAAGAAGGACGGCGAGGCGGAAAGAAGTACAAGTCGAGAGCTCGGGCGCAGGAGCAGGATAAGATAGAACTACCTTAGTAAACCTGTGTAAGTGCATACCACTTATTGCGACACAAATCAAGCCACCACACTCTGCGGCTTCCTATCTATCCGCTAAGCTAGTTCTCGTGATACAACGAGTACCTAGTCCTAGTTCCACCTGGTTTTTCTGCGCACAGTCTTCCAATTTGGTCCAATCCGTCTAGTTTGATAAGAAATAAAAGGAGCGGTGTATATGAGTTTTGCAGCCGTCCCCGTCGCCGTCACTGTTAGACGGTCTCACATAATATGTACCTCACTCGTCTTCTCAGATTGTTATCGGATGAGTCCCGCTAGGATGGACGACGGATGCAGTGTAACCAGTCTAGACGTTTCATCAGAGGCGAATGGAGCCAATGCAAAGCAAAGCAACATAAACAGCTCTCCCCGCAATGGCAAGGTCAGAGGTCCCCAGGAGATCGTCACCCTGCAGACGTTAGTCGCTGCTTGTCTCAAATGCTTTGCTGCGCCATCAGAGCAACATTTGTTGTAACATTGTTGGCCGCAGATGGACCATACTTGATCGAAGAGAGTGGGATCGTTCCTTTCGTAGCAAACAGCCCTCCAAGCACACGCAACCAGCACAGTAATAGGAAAATCCCTAGCCTCGGTCGATGTATGATCGGACTCCGAAAAACATGGCGTGAGCGTTGAGCCCGCATTGGCACTAGTTCTATCGGATAGAACTATCTCAATTAAGCTAAAGCCTATATTTATCGACCCCCGAATCCCCCGATATCTACAGTGTTGTGACAAGGGTGCTCGTGGTCGTTATCGTGATCTCCAAAAGCATTGGATTCGAATTCTGTTGTGAGACGACAGGTGGATCGTGTGATCTTGGCAACGGTGTTGAAGACATCCAATGCTATGGATGCTGCCAATGATAACAAGTTCTCCTGTTGAGTGCCAAGAGAAGTGAGTGGCCCAGTCCAAGTGAATCTTCCTCAACTTCCTATGTCATGTGATTTGAGTCGACCTGTCTCTCTCTCCTCGTTCAGCTGATTCTGTGCAGACCATCGAAGTAGCCATGGTGTCGCCCAGATTACAGCCCCTTCCGCCATCTCCAGCAGTTCCATGCCATGCATGCGTGGTAGCACGATAGACTGTTAATACAAAGGCTCCCATTCTGCTTTGCCTGGACAGGTAAAGGCGAGTGAGGTGTTTGCACTTACAATCTCTCTGGACATGTTGCGAAATGTGTCTCCATAACGCCCACCTGGCTAGAACTAAAGCAAGGAATGCCATTCCATGTCCACTCCTGGCACAATACTGTGCTACCTTCAAGGCCAGCCGATAAGTACAGTTGGCTGCCTTCAATAGTCATCAACCGACACATTTCCATCATGATCTCTGCGAAGAACAATCCGGTGCAGTTGACACTGATTTGCGCGCTAATCTTCATGACGGTATTCTATTACCATCATGAGACGCGACACAATGAACAGCTAGCAGCCGCCGAGAAATCTCTAGCTCGACTTCGATCGGCTCTAGCAACCAAAGAATTGGGTAGGATTTGTCGCATGGAGTCTCACTCGGCTGCTGACTTTTGTACAGCGCTTCATCGTCTACCGTCTCCAGCAAACGCCCCTGCGCAGGTAAATGCTTTGGAAGAAGAAGAAGAAGTATCAAAAGAAGAGCACATGGAAAAGTCCCGAGACCTCATCATATACTCCTATCACGAGACCGAGGAGGCGGCGACCAACTTCGCATTCTTCCGCAAGCACGCATTGCACGCGAAAGCTGATTTCATCATCATGATCAATGGCGAGCATACTCTAGATCTGACCTCTCTGACAGCGCTCTCAAATGTGCGAGTCGTCGAGAGAGAGAACCGCTGTTTTGATTTGGGAGGCTACAAAGAGACGTTCGAGGCCAACATGACCCTCGTCACAGCCTACAAGCGATTCATGTTCATTAATGCATCCCTCAGAGGACCTTTCCTCCCGCCGTGGGCAGGCAAGACTTGTTGGAGTGATGCGTATTGGGATAAGCTAGATGCGAGGACGAAGATCGTGGGTAAGCAAGCAAGCATACCGCCGATGTGTGTGGCAAGAATTCCAGCTCTTTTCTGACCACTTCTTCCTGTGCATTAGGAATGACATGGAATTGCGCAAATGGACACGACGACTTTCCGCCCCATGTGCAGAGTATGATCTTCGCCTTTGATAGAGAGACTCTGCAGGAGCTGTTATTGCCTCACTTGAAGTGTTATGAAAACATGTGGAGCGCTGTACACGAAGGGGAAGTCCAGATCACGCCGGTAATTATGGCTGCAGGCTACGATGCGTATGCCATGGAGGGGCGATTTGCATCTCATGCCGGATCAACGCAGAAGAATGCTACGGCATTCTTAGACTGGTGTGTCGCAGACGGTAGAGGTTTGTGCTTGGACTTCCTTTCTATCCTACCCTCGCTAAACGTGCCGCCATCGAATCGACTGCTGACAATCTTTCCTCTACTAGGTGACGATGTTCTTCACTCGGGTATGTACCAGGGGAGCACGTTGCATCCATATGAGACCATGTAAGTCAAGCAGAGCGGGGCTTATTGCGGACTGTTGCAGTTGCTGATGCAAAAGTTCCCAGCTTCGCCAAAACGAATCGGCCTTGGGACGACCGAGATCGCAGGGTTATTGACCTCTTGACAGAACAAGCAGAATTGATGGAGTACTCGAGCTACGATAGTTGTATATGAGTCAGGTCATCAGGAGTGAAGAAGAAGGACAGGTCAAGTCTACAATACCACTCTTTGTCAATCTCGGTGCAGGCACGGCACCGCAGCAGAACAGAAGTACCAGGATCTTGTCTTGGTGTCAATCAGAGGATCGTTGCCGTCCTGCTATTCTCACCGCTCGACTGCTAGGTCCTTCCCGTAGACATAGTCAGCCAGGCAACTTGCACCAGGAGCAAGCCGCATCTCACTCCTGAATTGTACGCGATGTGCAAGCTTGAGGGGAGATATCAGCGCCAGCCTTTCCGTGATGTAGCGCTGTCCACGCTGCTTCGAGCAGGCTAATGGAACAGCATCTCCAAGACACAACTACCACGACTATTCTCTCGCGCTCCAAATGCAAGACGCCGAACAAACGAAAGTCACCGTCGTAGGGCTACCCGCAAACCGCTGCAGCAAACGCTCTTTGTGTGTCCGAACTACAATAACTCCTAAGTTCGCTTGTACCAAAACTTCTCCTCTACTCACCTCCATTGCAGACACACATACATCGAGCCATAGTTACATCAAACGATACCTTAGTATCACTCGCCATGGCTGACAACGCACAACACATAGCCGACGAAGTCGACGGCGAAATGCCCGCGGGAGGGGCTGTCGACGCGGTGACTGAAATGCTTGCGACAGCCTCGCTTGATGACCTGCAGAGCAATGAGTACCGCCAAATTCTGGACATGGTCGATCGTCTCCGCACCTGCGGCCTTGGTTCGATACTGCCTCTGCCGCAGCTTGTGGTATGCGGTAACCAGTCGTCGGGCAAGTCTTCGGTGCTCGAAGCCATTACGGAAGTCCCATTCCCGCGCAAGGAGGACCTTTGCACTCGATTTGCCACAGAGATTATCTTGCGTCGTGATCAGACTCAGTCTATCCAGACCAAGATCATCCCAGACAGTGCGCGCCCAGAAGCTGAGAAGATCAAGTTGTCAGCATTCAGAGGCAGCATCTCGGACTTCACCGAACTACCACATCTTATCGAGACTGCGACTGACTTGATGGGCCTCAACGAAGTTTCCAACAGCTCTCAGGATCAGACTTCTACTCGCGCATTCTCTCGTGATGTACTTAGCGTCGAGATTGCAGGCCCGGACCACCCTCAATTGACTCTTGTCGACCTCCCTGGCCTGATTGCGTCGGCTACTATGAAGCAGACGGAGGCGGACGTGAAGCTCATTCATTCTCTCGTCGGAGACTATATCAAGGAGAAGCGGACCATCATGCTCGCCGTCATCTCCGCCAAGGACGACTACGCCAATCAAGGCATCCTTACGAAATGTAAGGAGGTCGACAGGGACGGCAAGCGTACTCTGGGTATCATCTCCAAGCCAGACTACTTGCGCCCAGGCTCTGCAAATGAGAAGACATGGATCAATCTTGCTCAGAACAATGACATCTACTTCGAGCTTGGCTGGCACATGTTGAAGAATAGAGCAGAAGACGAGATGGATGCGTCCTTTGGAGCACGCAACTCGTTAGAGCGTGCCTTCTTCAGCACTGGCCAGTACCGTCAGCTGCCGGAAGGTGACAAGGGAGTGTCGTCGCTTCGTACCAAGCTATCGAAGTTGCTATTCAAGCATCTGAAGAAGGAGCTTCCCAATCTTCTGGGCGACCTCAACGCCAAGCACGCAAACACTATAGCAGCCCTTGACGCGATGGGCGAGAAGCGCTCGACTGTTGTCGAGCAGAAACGCTTTCTTATGAGCATTGCCACTTCGTATCAGAGCCTCGTCTCTAGCGCTGTCGATGGCCACTACGAGCACACCTTCTTCGGTCCGATCGACATTGACAAGAGTGTCGAAGATTCGTCGAACATTCGTCGTCTCCGTGCTGTGGTCCAATATCTGAATCTACAATTCGCGAGCCAGATGCGTCAGTATGGCCACAAATATCGAATTTGGAGCACTGAGGAGACCGCCGGCACAAACTCGCAAGATGACTTGCCTGAGCCAGATCTTATCGAAGACTACGCGGCCGCAAAGGACCGTCAAGAGGAGCTCCCGCGGGCCGAAGCAGTGACCTGGGTCAAGCAGATTCTCGTTCGAACTCGTGGCCGTGAGTTAGCTGGCAACTTCAACCCTCTGCTTATGTCCCAGCTGTTTCGAGAACAGTCGGAAAATTGGGAGGCACTCGCCGTCTACCACATCGATAAAATCAGCAAAGTGTGCGCCGCTTTCGTTAAGGTTGCGATAGACGAGGTGGTCCTCGAAGACGTATCAACGAAGCTACAGTGTGTGAGAGTAGACCGGGCTATGAGGCAGCGTGAGGCGAATGCTAGCGCAGAGCTGCATCAGCTAATCCAGGACAAGCTTCGGCAGCCTATGACCTACGATCCTTCTTACACTGCGAATGTACAAGAATCGCGTACTCAGAAGGTAACGGCCAAGATTCAAGCTTTGGTAGATCGCGCCAAGGTTGAAGTGAATGGAGAAGAGGGCCAGACGCAAACGCTGATCAATGCTCAGCTCCTCGCCAACGGTTTGAAGGAGGTCGCTGAGCTAGATATGGACAAGATATCGGCGGAAGACGCACTGGACAGTCAGCTGGCCTACTACAAGGTAAGTTGACTATATCGCACTGTGCTGTCCCTTTAACTGATCTATCTCCAGGACAAAGTACGCTACTTCATTACTGCGGTTACCGACCAGGTTATCGAGCGTCACCTCTTGCACAACCTTGCGCAGGACACGTTGTCCCCACTTATAATCAACGACATGGCCGACCGCGAAGTCGAGTACCTTGCAGCTGAGGCCGAAGAGGTTACGCTTAAGCGCGCCTACCTCGAAGGACACAAGGCTATTCTCGAGAAGGGACAGAAAGCCTTCCGTGATGCTATGGGCTCCTACTAATACATCGGCTTGCCAGACCTACCAGCTCCCTAGTACAGACAGGCGAGCGTGAGCTCGCTAGTAAGCAGGAGCAGAGTCCAGCTTATGCGAAAGTCTTGTCTAGCATGATCTTGCAAGCTTGCACAGAAGTATGCAGAGGACTATCTAGCTTATAGTACAACAGGCCACGCCTGATAGGATTCTGTAGTTGAAAATGTATCGTCTTGGATTCTAGCAGGACTTTCTTGATCGCTTGAAGCCGAGTATAGAGCATACAAGCTCACAATGCTGGTGCCTCATTAGCCGATGTAGAAGATAGTTCATCAGATCTTGACTACGACTAGCAGTGAAAGTCAGCATCGTGGCCTAGATAGGAAATGAACCTGATAGGAAGCTTCTTCGGAAAACAATTACAGTATACTCTGATTCATTTACCAAAGTCTTCGTTATGGGATTTTGCTAACGCGCTGCGCCGATAGCATACACATAGAACATTATATTCGTGCGGGAAGTAAATGCGATCTGGAGGACGGCGGGTTTGGGGACTCCTTTGAGTACTTCGTAGTAAGTTCGAACTTGAAGGTTATTATATATACATTGCTCGGGCCGTGACTATCATAATTATGAGCAATAACTCAAAGCTGCTAAGCTATAGCCTATGCACACGAGAAGTCATTATCAAAGTAACAACATCAGGCTTGCTAGAACGAAGTCAGAACTTCAGATGCCAGTCCTGTATATCGCTCTTTTGCTCCCGTCCTTGTGTCTATATACCAGTTGCTTGTCTACGACAGCCGGCACTAGATCATCTGGAACGCCAAGGAAGTCTTCTAAAGAGTCGAACTCTTGTATAGAAGTGCCATCATCAAGCAAGCGCGGGGGCTTACAATTCTTCTCCGCCGCTATGACATTTGTAGAGGTGGTCGAGGAGAAGAGGTCAGTCCAGCCAAGTATGGAATGGCCTGCCGGCTTGCCAAGGATAGAACTATCTTTCCGCCTTGGACGCTTAGAGATTTCGGCAATCTTGGCTTGTCGTTTGACCTCACTACTAGGATCGTACTGCGGCCGGTCTGCGAACAGGGACCTTGAGCTAGTATCCCGTGTACGATAATCTTCCCGAATCATATGCAACAATACTCTTTCTTCTTCTTCGCCAAGATGTGGTGGAGCCTCGTTCTGTAGATCGGCTGCAGTGAATATTCGCGTGCTAGGCACTGAAAAAGTCGGCCGAGAAGCCATGGTCGTGCTACCTGCAGGTGTGCATTCCGTGGAAGCGTGCTTGCGTATGGCATCGTTGGTCCAGCTCTCTTTGTCCGTGCCATCACCGGAATCAGTGCCTTTATCTTGGTGTTGTTGACCAACGTCTTGGTTATCAACATACATCGCATCGTCGACAGGGTCCATCGTTGTCTTCATCACACTTGCTGTAGGCGAAATCGGTCGCTGCGACACCTCATCCCATACCTCTAGCTCGTCTGCCAGACCTGGCAGAAGTTCATAGACGACTCTCTTAGCTCTACTATTAGAGTCTACAGGCGGCACGGTGCCCGAAGTCGCGAGAATTTTGCCGCTCCTGCCTGCAGCATTGAGAGACAGAACAGCCCTGATGCTGTTAGCCCACTTGCCTTCACCAAGTGCGTAGTTGGGTATTTTCCGAGCGATCCATTGCATAATCCACTGTGGCGTTGCTCGGTTATTATCAGCGGCGCAAAGTGCCATGCCGATAAGACGATAGTACGTGCCGGATGGACGCTTGAATGAATCGCCAAGGTCATTTTCATCGATTGCATCGACTTTCTGGCTTGTGCGCTCCCTTTTCTTCTGATTTGCAACACCAGGACTTGCGTCGCCATCTCCAGACGGCTTTATGCTCTCAGGAACCTCTTGCAAGGGTGGCGCGCATTCAGCGTCGATCTCGCCAGTCTCAGGAGACTCTGTGGTTTGCATATGACGTTGCATCTCCGACGGCTCGCTCGCAGAAGCCGCCCGTCTGCCATGTAGTTGGTTTAATTCAGTCTCATGAATTTCTCCGGGCGGGTCAACTATTTCAGTGACTTTAGTCATTTCAATGGCTTTTGTAGGTCCAGTGGCTACAGTCGAGGACGCATGTGCGTGTGCCTCATTGCCGCTGCTGGCGAGGACTTCGCGCGATGGACTGCCTTGTCTATGGATGGCGGCCTCTGGCATGATAATTTTGCGAATAGTCTCCACAGCTGACGACGGTGATACTTCCATATCGCGAACTGTTTCTGACTGCTCGGGTACCGGTGTGCCCATTGCGGACCTTTCTTTGCATGCTGTACAGTCCGACTTGCCAGAAGGATCAAAAGGGACACTCTTCCCACAGATACTGCATTTCATTGAGACTACCTTGCTTCGTCGTGCCCTTGCGTGTCCACTGGCACGTGGAGCCTTTGACTGACGCAGGCTATTGCTTGGCGAACCTGATTCTAGACAACTAGCTTGCATGGACCTCGCCTCGGGCTCAAGGATCTGCCGCTTCTTAGGTGCTTCACTGATAAAATCTGTTGAATGGGCAGAAGCCTCGGCCATTCTCGACGATGTATTGGCGGCAATTGCTTCGAATTGTGCAAGGACAGATCCCCTGGCAGGCTCCTGCCTTTCTCGTCTGCTTGTTCTCGACATAGCCAGGGCTCGGTCGCCAGTATGGATGTGTTCATTGCCTGTTATAGGCGGATCCTTTCGTTGCTCCTGTCTTTTGACCCTTGTGAACTTGAGCTTCTTGGCCACCTTGGCCATTTCCGTGGCCAGATCGTCGGCTGCGAAACTCTTCTCGACCAAGTCTTGTGCCTCGTCGAGGCTCTCGTGATCGGAAGCTTGAGTCATGCATTCACTGGAAGTGATAGGAATACCATTGGATTCTTGTAGGGACAGAGCTGCGGATTCTGTTTGTATCTGTGCTGCATAAATGGCAGTGGTGTGCCCGACAGCAAGTGCTATTCCATGCGGCGTGTTGTGTTCTGTGTCCACAGCCGAAACAGATATTCGTGCTTTTTTGATTGCAGGACGGTGAATACTGTCGTGACTATCGTCGTCGGTCGTCTGTTCGCCGAGCTCAGCACTTCGTTTGAGTTTGTTAGTGTTAATCTCCGCGGTGTTGGCTCGCTGCTGATTTAGAGATTGGTCACGATCTGGTGCAGCCAGATCAAAGCTCAAAGTAGGCCTGATGAGATCGGACACAGCAGCTTCGTCTGAACGTTCATATTGTAATGTACTAATAATAGACAAAATGTGAGCAGGATTTCTTTCTTGATAACGGAAGATAGCTTGACAGGTGTGCCATGGAGATTCTCGCTTTTGTCTGTAGGCTCGACTCGACCTTACCCAGTTGTCGGCAAAGAGTATGCCTCCGAAGTGCTGGAACTTACCTGGCTCTTGTGACATCACACGCAAAGTCGAGTTTCTTGGAAAAGGTAGTATTGTTTCCTGTGCTATCATTGCGATGTAGTGACTGTATCTCCGACAATTGTCGCGGAGCTCCATGCCAAGGTACCCCCAAGTTCGTACTCTGTTGTGTTGGTGCTTTGTGTCCAATCTGGCTAATGGGTGTCGTCACGGGCACGATTGCATCATGAGGCTCGCTGCTTGCAGGACTTGGTTGCCTGTCGTCCCTAGTTCTGTGAAGGTGGTCGTTGATAGGCACTTCTACTCGCACATCGTCTAGCGGCGGTGTTTGAGTCTTGGCGAGGTTGGAGAACACCTCATGGCTAACGGATTTTTGTATCTGCGGCTTGCCTTTCAGCACGCAACTCGCACATTGCCAGTGCTTGCGAGAAGAGTCTAGTTTTGAACCCTGTGGTCGACAGTGATTATGGTATTGGCGAGCGCAGGTCTTACACAACGACAAGGCCCCGCCCAGTCCTTTGCAGACGCGGCACTTGACGCTCTTCGATCGACTTGAGGAAGTTGTCCCACTATGCACAGATGAGCTATCATCGTGAGGTCGGAGAGAAGCCGATTTCTCTAATGTGGTATAATCTGCTGGTGGGGGTCTGGAGGACCCAACTTGCGCTATGACGCTGGCTAACTGTTGTGACTTGTGGTTGTTGTTGGATCCATGGATAGCAGCTTTTGGCGCCTGTGGACTCAGACTCAAACTCAAGGGGCGCGGCGCGAGTAATTGTTTCTGCATGTCATGAACCACCGCCGCCGGCCCTGTTTTAATCGAGTTGTCCGCCGGACCAAGGATCGATGTGCTTGGGTAAAATGATCGCGATCGTTCCACCGCAGATGGCGCACTTAGTTGTCCGAGGTCGGTGACTTTCTTTTTGTCGTAGAAGACTGTCGGCTTCAAGTGATATTTACCGAACATGACAGCTGATCTTGTGCGCTCGGCACATACCGCGAGATTCCTTCGCCCTTTAGGGGTGTCCGCGAAAGTGATGTAAAATCCCGCTGCATCCAAGTAGACGGTTTGTATTCCGTACTTGAGGAAGAACCGCTTCACATGCTTGAGTAAAGACGGCTTCGCAGGCAGATTTCTGTCAGCGATGAAGATATGAGGTTCGGGCCGGTTCGAAGAAGTACGCCTTGAGCCAGAAGGCCCACGGGGAACTCCCGTCATGCTGCCGAGCCCAGAGCCAGGACGATTGAGCGCAGCCTGGGCATCGGCATGTTCAGAAGTGTATCGCATAGCCGAGGACGACGGGGTACAGTGGGTATTTCGAAGTGGCGGGTGGCGTTTCGCAGCACTTGCAGCTTCAGAAACCTTGCCTGAACAGCAGTCGAGGTTTTTCTGTGCTTCGAGATGCGGATGCTTTACCTTGGTTCCTGCAAAAAGCTCATCGGTGTCTTCGCCAGCCTGCATGCTGCTGTTAGCTCCGAACCGTCATGGCAAAGCAGGGCTAGAATCGTGTGATGTATCAAGTGCTCAGATCTTTTCAGTTTCAATTGCAGATACTCGTCAATGTCGGGTTTCTGAGGTTGGGAGTCATGCAGACTCAGAACCATACTGAGACCGCTTCGGACCTTTTACCAGTTTTCTCATCATTGCATGTGTCAGGAGGACAGGAGCGTGGAAGCCCATTGACTTACCAGAACCGTTACCCTGCCGTCGTTCCGCCGGAGGTCGTCACGGCTGTGCCCCGCGTCCAGAGTTGCGGCGCCATTGATGTGCATATTGCGGGTTCCCATAGAGGAGAGTGTTCAATCAACCTCCGACGTGACCTGACCGTGATTGCTTCATCGCGTCCGGCGCTGCGAGAGTGTTACCGCTGCTAAGACATTAGGCTATTTCACGAAGACAGATAGCAACACACATGTGGACGTCTGGTATCAGCCATCAATAGTCATACCCGTGGTGCTATGCGCGTTGTGGTGTCTTTTCAGGGTGCATCAGTTCATCATCCAAATGGAAGTAAAGAATGGAAGACTGGAAGTCACGGACAAGGTTTCGCGCGGCTTGCTAGCGCAGTCGGGATCTACCCGCGCGTTCTTGGCGGCATTATCGGCAACTTGAGGACAAGTCGTGTTCGGCGTCGGCCTGGATGAGACGATGCGACTGCCAACGCGCTCTCCAGCTCCAGGCAGACGCTCGTGCGATGAACTTCCTCAAGTCCTTGACCAGTACATCTGGCCTCTCTGGATACACGTTCGGCGATCGCGTGGACATTGACCAGTCCATTTGGACTCTGCAGAACGGCACCAAACGAGTACGCGCTCCGCAGAGAGTGGTTGAATACATGTAATGAGGAACGGGGTCATGGGCAGTCGCTGACTGTGCGCAGGAAGATGGCTCGAAATGCAGCATCTTCACCTTCGACATCAACGCGAATCGATCACGGCTGCCTCTCGCTCGAAACGCCCTGCGCAAGTTCAAGACGATCAGACATCCCGGCGTTGTCAGAGTGCTGGACACACTAGAGGTGGGTGCAACAAGAACGAGTATGGTCAGGCCAGGCGTGTGCATGTGGGCTGACTGGACAACAAGGTAGACAGACTCAGTGATTTACATTGCCACTGAGCGCATAGCGCCGCTGAACTGGTCCACAAGGCGGAAAGCGCTCGGCGAGGAGAGCATCAAATGGGGCCTGCACAGTGTCGCCAAGACGCTCAAGTTCATCAACGACGAAGCCGCATCAGTACACGGCAATGTTCGTGCGAGTTCCATCTTCACAAGCGAGAGCGGAGAATGGAAGCTTGCGGGACTTGAGCTCCTAAGCTCTATGAAGGAAGACGATGCAATCATCTTCACTCAAGGGAGCTTAGTACCTGACATCGGCCGATACTCTCCTCCCGAAGTCGTAAAGAATGGTTGGGAGTCTGTGCGATCAAACCCATTGCACGCGGTTGACTCCTATAATTACGGCATTTTGGTCACGGAAGTGTTTAGTGGAGGCTTCTCAGGCACTGACCAAGTTGGCTCGATCAAGAACATCCCAACGAACATGCAGAACAGCTACAAACGCCTGACGCATGCGGCACCGAAGATGCGTTTGAGTATTGCACATTTCTTGGACCAGGGAACGCGAAGTGGTGGTTTCTTCGACACCCCCCTGATACAGCTCACTGATGGGATAGATAACATGGGTCTGAAGAGTGCCTCGGAGAAGGACACTTTGTTCAGGTAAGCTTCATATACAGGTTTGCTGCCACATTGCTGACCGCTGTTTATAGCGAGCTTGAGCAGCTTGTTGGCACAAATGAATTTCCCGAAGATTTCTTCCTGGTCAAGGTACTGCCTGAGCTGCTAAAGTCCGTCGAGTTCGGGGGCGGCGGACCACGACCTTTCGCCCTGGCTATGCGTATAGCTCCTAAACTTGCCGAAGACGAGTACAATCTCCACATAACGCCCATCATCATTCGACTATTCGCTAGCTCCGACCGAGCGCTTCGGGTATGTCTGCTGGACAACCTCCCAAACATGATCGATCACCTCAGTCAGAAGGTCGTGAGCGATAAAATCTTTCCCCAGATGGTCACCGGTTTTGGCGACCTTGCTCCGGTGGTGCGAGAGCAGACCGTCAAGGCCGTTCTCGTGGTGGTCCCGAAGCTCTCAGACCGCATCATCAACGGCGAACTTCTACGGCACCTTGCCAAGACTGCCAACGATGAGCAACCCGGCATTCGTACCAACACCACTATATGTCTAGGCAAGATCGCAAGAAACCTAGCAGTAAGCTCACGAGCGAAGGTACTCACAGCGGCATTCTCGCGTGCCCTCCGCGATCCATTCGTACATGGCCGTAACGCTGCACTGATGGCGCTGGCTGCAACAGCGGACATCTTCAGCGAGGAAGACTGCGCCACGAAGATTCTGCCAGCGATCTGTCCTTCTTTGGTCGATAAGGAGAAGATGATACGTGATCAGGCCAACAAGACCCTTAACATTTACCTTGATCGCGTGCGAAAGCACCAAACCACGATGCCAGACACGGTGCTGCCACCACCTGAGACAAGTTCAGCTGGACCCACCAGAATGAGCACCCCGCAGCCAGGACAACAAGGCGGCAGTGGTTGGGCTGGGTGGGCAATCTCGTCGTTCACGAACAAGATAAGCGCTGTCGCAGGGGAAATACAGCCTAATGGCACAGGTGCAGCACCAACTGCAGCCGAAGTCGCCCCTTCAACTTCCAATGGTGTACCCCGTCCAGCCTACAATACAACTCTGTCGGCTCCTGCTGTGCCCAAGGTATCCTCGGGCCTTCGGACATCAGCTCCAGTCACACCAGCTGATGAAGAAGACTTTGGGGACTCCGGCTGGGGAGAGATGAACGACGATGAAGCGCCTGTCGAAGATGATCCTTGGGCTGTATCCACGGCTCCCAAGTCAACGACTTCATATGACGATGGCGGTGAGCCTGACTTCGAAGGCTGGCTGAATGCACAAGCACGAGCCAAGAAAACCAGCAAAGCTCCGTTGCCAAAAGGACTTACCAAGAAGACTTTACCAGCTGCAAAGTCCACCCCTCTTAGTAAAACAACAACATCAGCGACATCGAGACCCACGACATCAACGAACAAACCTATCATTGCGAAGCCGAAGCCAAAGCCAGTCCAGGAGGAAAGTGATGACTGGGGCGATGCATGGGAGTAGTAAAGCTATCACGAGTGTGGGCAACCCAGTGGAGATTCACAGCGACCTTGATGGACTTTGTAGTATGAGAACCTCAGCCGGCAAAATCTTCCACTGGGTTAGATCCAAGGCCGCTAACAAAAATCAGTCTTGAGCGCTATTGCCCTACTAGTTAATGCCAGTTCACTCACTAGGAGGTCGTCAATCTGCAAGGCATGGTCCTAGACTGCACTTGCATGATCAATCTACACCAAACCGTGAACCATAGTAAATAACAACAACCAAAATCCACATCGACATCCACTGTGGACTGCTTAATTTTATTCTCTTTTTTTTCATCAAGAGAAAGGAAAAAAAAAGCCTTTGGCCTCCTGATAAGTGGGTCTGGTCTGTATGGAAGGTAAGGTATAAACTCGTAAGTGCAAGGCTCTATAAATCCTAGGCTCTACAATACCTTAACCTTACCTTACATATGGTTTTCTCTCATGCATGCACGTTACTGACTCGAGAGAGTTGAGGAGCAAAAAAGTAAGAAATGCCGTTCGCGCCGTAGGATGGATTGGCATTTGATTGGCACTTCACTTCACCTGCTCTCTTTTTCTCTAATCTTTTGGGGGGTTTTTTTGTGTTTTACTGGAAATATGCTCTATAGGCTTACTGGTCTGTAGATAGTAGCCTCATAGATTGTACTCCACCAATACTATAGTTCTTTAAGTCGGAATAAAAGGTAGCAGCTACGAATTTTCTATAGAGAACTATACAAGCGCACTAAGGTAAGGTAAATAACTCTCACTGTATATAAGGAGGTCCACTAGAATAAAGGTGTCTCTATGTGGAAAGTGCGAATGACTTTCATTTTAATTCTCTCGTTCTAAGTACATGTACTACATGTACATCGGTATACGACCTTCCTTATCAAGACTCCATTGCGCTACTACTGCAGTACTACAGCAACTACTACTACTAGGTGGAAGATGCGAGATATGTTATACGACCCGCAGATTCTCGGTCCCCGTTACTATCGACAAACAAAAAAAATCTTGACTGCAGGTGTATGTACATACAGTGTAGCAGTAGTAGTTGCTAAGGTAGTCAGGTAGGTACACTGTAGTAGGTAGGCAGGGTGCACAAGGGAATCGGGATCAGACTCAGGGTTGAATTTAGGCACCTTTTTTCCCGTAGACCCCGTGGTACACATGGGAAAAAAAAGTCTGGTAGATTAGGGTACATTAAATTTACCTCAGGTAAGATCAGAGTAGTCAGATGTGTAGTAGGTAGGTACATGGGACCGAATTGAGAAACGATCTCTGTAATATACTTCGGTCTTCGAGACCGAGGCTATTTTGTATCTCTAGACAGATTTACACACTGGCTTCACGCCGTCGAGAGGGATTTTTTTTTCTATAGCACAGAGGAAAGAAGCCGCGCCGATGCTTTGAATTCGGTCTGCGAGTTTTCATTGACTACTTTAGAGAATTTCATACTATTGTAGTCCATTCCGTGCGCGCGCGGATCGGTCAGACGGCGTCAGTAGCATGTGCATGTGCACGGTGCTTCCGCTAGAGACCGGATAGAGATTCACCGAAGTTGCGATTTTCTTCACAACACGATGTTTTTTTCCCAATTTTCCGGTCGCACAGCATACAGTAGATACTAGATGTACCTTAATTTAATAATGCTGCTGCTGCTGCTGCTGCGCCACATGATGCCAAGAAGTGAGTTCGTTCTCCTAGCCTGGCCATCTGGCGGTGAATGCTATCACGACAATGTTCCATTTAGGTTTTGCGGCGGCCCTTGAAGTGCTGAGTCTGCCTCCCGCAATCTCACGATAATGCTCCTATGTTCTCAATTGCTTCCACCATATCGGAGACCGGTATTTGTCCCGTTGACTATTGCGCAATGCGACTGGATCTGCATCCGTTTCTGTGGGTTGACAGTAACACTTTAGAGACAGTGCCGATAGTGCCCGATAATCTGGCCGAGCATGCCCACTTCCATTGTTGTTAGGCTCATCGAGAGTTACACCGTTGAGAACGGCGATCCACCGTCTCGTCATCCGTCAACATCAGCAGATGGTAACCAAAATCTGTGCAGATCGAAGTCGGAGAAGTGCTCCCTAGCGAGGTTGAACGGAGGCAGAGTGCAAGACGCCGGTACAGTACAGTACCGTACGATATACCTGTACAGTAGGACAACGTAGAGGACTGGATAGGACTAGTGGAGCCGCAAGACCGCGCCAAGGACCAAATCCAAATCTGAGACAGCTGCGAGATGTGTCGCGGGAGCTGTGTCCGAAGCCTACCTTACCGTATATACATGTACCGTGGCAGTGTGGCAGACTAGCAGTGTCTTAGTCAGCGGCACATCGCAAAGAAGAACACGAGGGGTGCTTCTTCTGGAAGGCTTCGAGAAGATTCGTAGAAGAATCTGGTGGAAGACTGCCTAGTAATGCAGTAGAATGACTAGAAACTCTCCTGACTAGTGACTACGGCCACACCCTGCAAGTCCCACAGTCCCCTGCCAGCCAGAGCAAGGGCTGGTGCGGTCTATGTGTCCTCTATGTACAACCGTCTGACATGCGCTGCCGCGGAAGGCGCTGCAATGCACTGAACTCTCGCTGAGTGAGCAGTGAGACTGTGAGAGCGCGTTGTCCACGTCGTGTTACACGACAGCGGTACTTGGGTGTGGCCGTCTGGTAACTCCAGACACGCATGTCAAGCTCGAGCCGTGCATGACACTACGGCGCCAGGGGTCCATGCAGGCCATCCATCTCCTCTGCTCATCTGCTGACGCTGGCGCCCCTCCCGCCGTTTGTCGTCGTTGTCTGGCGTGAGAAGAGGTGTGATGAGAGTGGCATCGCCCGATCGGCCGCATTATTCGCCCTCTCTGTGTGTCTGCGCACACCCACCCGGCAAAGGGGGAAGGGCACGCAACGGTGACGCCGCCTACGACGCTCGCCGCGCAGCACAGGCGGGACACCAGGCGGCATGGCATGGAACGTGCGTGTGCGTGTGCGTGGGCAGAAGGCGATGCGATGCGATGTGAGATTGTGATGATGCTGGTGCTGATGCTGATGCTGATGCTGATGCTTCGAGAAGGCATCATGGAAAACCCTATGCTCGCCCAGCCGCAATGCTGGTGATGGCGAATCATAGGGCGGGCAATGAGGAAGGTCCCCGTTAGCGTGTCTTAGCGGCCTTAGCGGCCAGGCTGGGGCCCCACCGTCGGGCCGCTGATTCGCTTGGAAGCATCTGGCAGTGTTCTAGCGTACCTTGCGCGATGAGTAGTACCTGTCGTGGGGCTGTGAGACACCTGTGGCACGCCTGTAGGCCGTAGGCGCGCTCCATTCAATTTGAATGCATTGATTCATATATTCATTCAGCCGTTATTCATTGTTTCATTCAGCCGTTATTCATTGTTTCATTCAGCCTTCATGCATCCATTCAATCAGCCACTGCCACCACCAATCCGCCCGACCGTCCGACCGTGCCTGCGTGCCTGCCCTGCGTGTCTGCACAGGAGCGCGTAGCGACAGAGACACCGACACCGACACCGTTACCATACCTGGCGCGGTGAACAGCGAAAATGGCCGTTCCCTGACTAATCTGCCTCGCTCTCTCTCTCTCTTGCCTCTCTCTGTCTCTTGCACCATCGGCCCTCCCAGGCTCCCAGTCGCACCCCCTCCCCTCCCCACCCCTCCCCTCCCCGAACCCTCCAGCATCCTCCCTCGCCCGCTCTCCTTACGACCAGGACAGGGCGCCCTGTCCGCTGACAGGGCTGCTTGGGCTTGCGCTTGCGCTTTGCTTTGCTTTGGGTACTGCACTCTGTAGGCTGCCGGTCCTATCTCGCGGAGCCACTAGACCATCAGCGCTGCCTCACATTCCACGCACAACAACCCGACGACATACATATCGAATACCCCGACTGTACGGACCGCTGCGACACATCGACCCGCTGCCTTCTGCACGCCTCCATATTGCTCGACCAAACCATCCAGGACTTCTGACGACCATTCGCGCCGACCTGGGAGCGAGCCGGCGTCGTGGTGTCGCAACGCCCCCCAAACGAGCCCTCTGGCGTGCTTCACTGTCTGACTGGTGTTTTGCCCATACGCTGCTGCTGGACTCTGCGTGCTACGCAACGACACGACACGATACGACAGGACACGACACCCCTTTCCTCCGCCGACAGGACGACGCACCGAGGCTCAGAGTCGCACGTCCACAGGCACTGTGTGTCACTCATACGCCAAAGTGTTTGCAGCGTCGCTGAGCGCGCGCTTAAAAGCGTACTGCTTGCTACCGTGTAAAAGAGAAAAGGTTGGGTGGCCGTGAGGACTCCGCTGTCTCCCAAGCAGTTGGTCACTCATTCCCGAAGAGCATAGACACTACTCTGGCACGCTGCATACGACCGGGAGACTTGCAGTCTCACCAATCCAAACTGGCGTCAATACCGGAACCGTTGAGGCAAGCCTGTCATACTTTTGGAAGAAAGAAGAGTATGCTCGGACGGAGACCTTCCTCAAACTTTACCTCTTCCTCCACCTCCACCTCCACCTCCTCTACGTCCACAACGTCGAGCAAGTACTCTACGAGCTCGTCAGTCTCCACCGTGGACTACGACGCGGACGCCCTGGACAACATGTCCTCTGGCGATCCTGACGCTCCGTTGCGGCCACTATCTGTTGCAATACCGGGAGGGAGTCTCCATGGCCCCTACTGTCCGCGGCGGCCCAACTTGCGCGAAATACTGGCCAACACGTCACCGTCTCCATGGACACTGGCGGCGTTCATGGCATATCTGTCTAACAACCATTGCTTGGAGACCCTAGAATTCACCATGGACGCAGGGCGATATAAGAAACATTATGCGAAGATGATGTCCAGAGCGCAGAGTGACGGCTTACCGCCTACAAAAGATCGCGAATATGTACGGGCGTTGTGGCAGCGTTTGGTAGAGGCCTACATCCAGCCAAACGGCTCGCGCGAGGTGAACTTGCCCTCGGACGTGCGAGATCCTATCACCAACCTCAAGCCTAAAGACATGCCACCTGCACCAGGATCTCTGGATCCCGCAGTCGCCAAGATCTACGAGCTGATGGAGGAATCAGTGCTCGTGCCGTTCCTCAACAGCGTCTACCCCCAGTCAGCGCACACCGCTACAAAGTCTTGCCCTTATAATACTTCAGACGAGAGCATGTCGATGCTGACCAGAACGTACGAGGACCGGTCCATGTACCCCCGGCGAGCACGACATGGGCAGCGAGACTCACCACCTCAGGCGCATACCCAGTCTGCGGTTGAACCACGCGCCTCCTCTTCCTACTCGCAAGGAGGACGCTTTCGGCAACCTGCGCCGCCTCCGTTGACTTCGCCACACAAGTCACGTTTCTCCATGAAGCTTCTGCCCACCACATCTCAACCTTCCACGAACATGTCTGGCTCTGCGATGACAGATCCGGGCTCAGATGCCAATTTTTCAGGGACCGGGACCGCCACCGGTGCGGGCATGACGGACGACAGCGGAAGTCCTGGCAGCCCACCACACGACAGTCCGAGAACACCGCCAGACAGTCCGCCTTTGAGCGATGCACAAAGTCCCAAGCAGCGAGACTCGGGCATGTGGAAGAAACTTGGGCGCCTCAGTGGGATGAAGGTCGGCAAGAAAAAGAGTCTTGGCGGACTGAGTGCTCAAGACGAATGACCCTAATGCGCGGCGATGAAGGGTCCTGGGGACTCGCTTTGCACGTTTCAGCACGATGAGTCCATTATCACAGCTTTTGAATCATGGTGTCGGAATTTGCGCGAAAGAGGAAGACTCTTTTTGAGTGGATTGCAGCGCCTCCGCACGAGCATCGCTGGGCGATATTGAAGATGGTAGTATGGCGAACTACATGCCACCTCACGAGTACCTGGAAATTTAGCGTTCACGTTTTTTCTTATGTCGAGCCAGGACAAATGAACTCCGGCACACAATAACTAGAGATGTTTCGCGGCGTTTGTGGTCGAGTCTGGGCACGATAAAGCACACCTGGGTCATGAATGAGCAGGGGCGACTTTTGATGAGAATGAGAAGCACCACGAATACCTGATGAGGAACATCGGTGGGGGAAAGCAGCATCTTTTTCGATTATTGTGTAAATATACTCGCATAGTGGATGTACTTGTCCGGGGGACGGGGTACGTATCAGCCTCGTACTATACGAGTCCACGGCACTCGGTAGTCTCAAGATCGAGAATGGGAACAAAAGAAGTCGCAGCCTCACTGCAGGCTGCCTTGCACGCTCACTTACTAGTTCTGCACACACACACAATCACTTTCCACTTGCTCATGACTCTATCAAACCCCCTTCATTGACCTGCGACTTTTTTTGTCTGCAAACCTATCCAAAGGGACGGACCTCTCGGTCTGGACAGAGGACCGTTCATTCAACCTCACAGCCTCGCTGGCTCGCTCTTGGATGAAGAGAGCCTTCTATCACGGCTTGGCTTTGGCTTTGGCTTTGGCTTTGGCTTTGGCTTTGGCTTGTAGTGAGTGAGTTGAGTATAGTAAGAAAGTGAAGTTACCTTATTGAAGTGATTTTGGGAGGAAAAAAGAAGAAAAGAGGGGGGCTGATATATTCCTAGACTACTCGGATCTGATCAGATTAGACTACCTTGGAGTTGGGCTTGCTTTGTACAGAAGTATAATGATAAGGTAATAATATACGAAGTATACAGTAAGCCGAAGACATCCATCTGTTGGTTGGAGAGATCAGGCTGGCTTTTTCCCACGTACAAGTATCACATTTTCTTTCTTTTCTCTTTCTCTCTTTTTTTTTCTTCTCTCTTTCTCTCTCTCTCTCCCTCTCTCCCCATCCGCGTGTTTCACCCCTCCACCTCCACCTCCTCCGCCCCCCCACCACCACCTCCTTCTCCGGCCGACATTCTCACACAAATCAGGAAAAAGCCCAGCCTACACCAACCCTTGAACCCGGAGTATTTACATCATGTCCTTTTTTTCATCGTCGATCTCTGGAAACTCTATATGAATAGTCTTTTTTGCAAGGGACGACGCTCTCGGGAGAAGAGCGGGGTGTTTTTGGAGGGGACAAGTGTTTTTTTATAAAAAAATATACTACGGTAGAGATGAAATAGTTTGTTTCTACTCCGTATGGACTGTGATATCCCCCCGAAGCTTCAAACCTGGGAGCTGAGTCTATCACATACGTACAAACGAAAGAGCAACATTTTGTGAAGACGTGTCCATTTCGGCAGATTTATTTTTCATTTTTGTTGTAAACAAAAAATCACAGCTGTTTCATTTCCTCATCTTTACCGGTCCGTCGGTGGACTCTTTGCCGGGGGGAAGGGGGAGGGTCAGGGGGGCATGATTGTCAGTAAGGTAGGGTTTGGCGGTTTTACCAGCCCTATGCCTACTAGAAACAAGCCCACTACTTGCAAGGCAGGCTTCCTCAGAAGAAGACCCGAGTCGGCGGTAACGGCAAAAGAAGGGGAGACTTCAGGGATCTTTTTGTTCTAGATATTTGTTTTAGGAAAATGCTTGGTATGTAGTTTCTACTACTTAACTGGAGGCGTGCGGCTTTTGAGGAAAGCAGAAGCAGATATTGACGTACGTACGGAATTGTTGCAATCTTTGAGAACGACGTAACAGTTGAATGGTATCAAGTTTCTCGACGGAGGTGCTATATGGGACATCTCAGATCGGAGTCTAGAGTGCAGTATAGTTTGCTCTTGCATGATCGCTAGGGCAACGGGAGTCTTGGAAGCTAGGACCTGGTTAGTAGAAAGGCGATAGTCAGGTATAGCCTCAATAGAGCGAACGGCGTATTGAGTTCAAGTCTTCAAGTGCAGCCTAGTGCTGTATTTCTGCGCATAGCGGCAACTTTCAGCACAGCACGATCTGTATATCCCGGTAGCGTCAAATGGTCGAGATGCGTCGTGGGTTGAGGGATCGTTGTATCCGTCCATCTATCATCCATAGGACTACCCTAGGAGCAAATGATCAGAGCGAGTAAGTGAGGACGGTGAACCCCATAACTTTTGGGTATGAGTATGATGAATCGGGATGGCAATAAAATCACGGGCAAGAAAGTGTAGTATTCCAGCTGGCTTACATGTTGTGCGAGCAAGAAATGAAATACCCGATGAGAACGAATGCGAGTTCGCCAAAAGGGGTTCCAAACGTGCAAAAGAAGAAAGTGGAACTTTGAAGGAATCTCTCCATCTGGCTGCAGTATCTGTTAGTTGTAGTTCCAGATCAAGTTGAGGCGCGAAAGTCTTACGAATCGAACCCAGGTCTCCCGCGCTTGGAGGCTGTCAGCCTTGACAAGCGGAAATCATGACCACTAGACCAATGAAGACATCTGGTTGATGAGCAGTGCTTGTTTTACGTCTACTATATGCGTTCAAACCAGAAGTCTCAGCTTCTGTTTGCCTAATGCTTTTGGTCTCCCGGAGTGAGTGATCCCTAGGAACAGTAGTGCTTCCATGCAAAATGCTGTATAGGATGCGCTTCATTCCAGTTGTGAGATGAAACGCGGAAGGCGGCCCGCCGCCCGCCGCATCAACTTCATGCGTCTCTTTACCCGTCACCTTCAGCTTTGCTTCACTCATTTAAAGCACCGCTACTGACGCCCCCAAATCATTACCTTCTCCAAGCATTCAGTTCCTGGGTCGATTAACGTTAGCGACTCACTCCAGACTCCGTAGGCACGTATTCGAAAAGATGTCGATCTACTCAAGCTGCGCCGATGCCACCCCTGAAACCACACCGATCAACGCCTGATGCACCGCAGTCACTCTCGCCGTCCCCGCCCGCGTCAACATCGTGGGTGCACTTTACGCTTGCCTCGGACGTGACGACAGATGTTGCTCGCATGTCTAAAAGTCTGCCTTCGCCCCTCGCCTCGCTTCACCTCCCGAATGATGTCAACCTCCTCTCGCCGCGCACGCTAGTGTATTATCATTCCGTACCACATCCCGACTTTGAGGCACGACTGTAGAAGGCGTAGGATGCTAACATAGAGAGAACAACTCGGTCACGCAAGCTAAGGCAAACATTTCGAGAGTCTCACTCGCCTGGAGCGACTTCGGAGAGCGAATATAGTAGCAAACAGGTCGAGTTGGTACGGCACTATGAAGAAGAGACGTTAGACATGTCGGAGGATAGGAAATAGGAAAAGCAAGCCGTACTTAGGCGCACGCGGCACATCCCTGACATCAGCCGACGCGATGCGAGGGTGGACCTGGGAAATAGGCAGGCGAGAAGTCAGAGCGCGAAGAAGTACTATACAAGACGAGATCTTGAGCGGCGAGACTTCATCTCCGATACCGAAAAGGTAAGTATGAACAGATCAACTGAACACACTGCTTCTGCGACTGCGGGAGGGTCCCTTCGAAGGTAGTAACACACTCGGGGGCGTGGCTAGCCAGGGCTGCAAGGACATTCACAGATATACACGCAAAGCTGATTACCCGATTCACTCGAGCAGTAAGCTCTGGGATTTCATGTATGGCAGTGCGCGCAACAAGGACACGGTACACGGCAAGTTCCTCCGCAAGCAAACATTCCCGCCTCGGAACCGAAGAATTCTTCTTACCCATGGCGACTTCCGACCTGCCAATATTATAGCTGATTATTCAACCGACGGGTGTGTACGGGTTGTGGGCTTGATAGACTGGGAGATGAGCGGATTCTACCCGGAGGATCTCGAGTGCAAAAAAGCACTGAACAATCTATCTGCTATCGGAGACGATGATAGGGAGATGCATTTTAACAGATACAGATACCAAAGACATTACCTTGAAAGCTGGCATGTCGACTTCGTGTGGGATCCATATATCTCGTAGAAAGTGGTCTACTTATTGCGCTCCATAGTATTTCCGCTTTGCCCTCCTGATTCCTTTCTTGTACTTATTGTCCTCGTCAAGCAAGCACTCTTCTGCTAATGTTTCAAGGGCTTCTAATGCATCGTCCTAGCAGTTCCAGTCCACCGTGTTATTGTCAACTTCGACCCCTATTATAGTCGCGGAGTTAGCAGAGGTTAGTAGAGCTACTAGAGGTTTCTAGTTAAAGTGAGTAGAGCTAGCAGTTAGGATAGTAAAGGTTAATGTCATTATAGAGGAAAGTCTCAGAAATTAAGTTCTTATAAATAGTTACTAATACTACTACCCTAGTTACTTATTATAAGTAAGTATTGATTGTTAAATAAGAATAATAGAAACTAAGAAAAAGATTAGCTACTAGTAGATTCAAGCAAGTAAAAGAGCTACTATAAGTTATTTACTTAAGTATATTAATTATTTACTCTAGGTAAATAAGAGAGTTACTCTTAGAACTAAGGTAAAGTAAGGTATTCTAGAGGTGTTAATACCTGAAGAATAATACTATTATATACTGCTTTAGTTTAGAAGTCAAATATATTAGAAGAATTAGCTGATTAGAGGCTAATAATAAAAAAAATCAAGTTCTTAACCTTCGACTAAAGTTGAAGTATATTAAACAGACCTTAGTAAAGTTGACCCTCTAATTACCTAATTAATCAATTTCTCGGCGCTCTGCAGGTTTAATTAGTTGGGGACCACACTGAGAGCAACATGCTTATACGTGTTCTGTTGCAAGGATTCAGTTAGGCGACATCTCGGAGAGACCCTACTAGCTTAGTTCTACGTCACGGGCAAAATTCAACTTAAAGATTCAAGTCGCCCTCGCCAACCTACTCGCCGAACAATTTCTTGTTGCTATCGGCGCTACAAGGCAGTAACGTCATGGAAAGATGGCTGGAACAATCTGGAGCGTCAGGCTTGGGTGACCTGGAGCTTTTCGACTTCTCAGACACTGGGCGCGGCCTCAAAACGCTGCGGCGATTTGAGGAAGGCGAAAAAGTTCTCACAATCCCACATAGCGTTCTTTGGACAACGAAACATGCATATGCTGATCCCGTCCTTGGGCCATTACTTTCCTCGGCACGGCCGCCCTTGTCTGTTGACGACACCTTGGCCACCTACTTTCTCTATGTCCGATCGCGCACGTCGGGATATGATGGCCCCCGAAGCCATATAGCATCGTTGCCTGCGAGCTATACCTCGAGCATCTTCTTCACGGACGCGGAGTTGGAAGTTTGTGCAGGAACTTCCCTCTACGCTACCACGAAACACTTGCGTCGACAAATCGAGGCCGATTATGAGAGTTTAGTAACGCGACTATTTGGACGACATCAAGAATTGTTTCCACGCGACAAGTTTACCATCGATGATGTAAGAATAGAACTACAACATAGGGAAGGGAAGATGCTGCAGACCGGCAACTGACATGCGTTTCCCATTTTTCAGTACAAATGGGCACTCTGCACCGTGTGGAGTCGTGCGATGGATTTCAAGCTGAGTGAAGGAGACTCCATTCGACTTGTGGCGCCCTTCGCAGACATGTTGAATCACTCATCCGATGTTCGGCAGTGTCATGTGTACGATCCTCAGTCTAGAGACCTCTCTGTTCTTGCTGGGAAAACCTACGAACCTGGAGATCAGGTACGCCTTTCTACCTTTCTGATGCTGCTCATGAGGACGCTTACCTAGAAGTATACTCGCAGGTTTTCATCAATTACGGACCGCTTCCAAACAACCGTTTTTCACGCCTCTATGGTTTTGTCGTGCCCGGTAATCCAAACGACAGCTATGATCTCGTTCTTACGACGCATCCCATGGCGCCATTTTTTGAGCAAAAGCAGAAACTCTGGACAGCATCTGGGCTCGAATCTACCTCTACTGTCTCTCTTACTCTCACCGAGCCGTTGCCAAGCAGCATTCTTCGATACCTCCGCATCCAACGACTGAACGAATCCGATCTTGCTGTAGTGGGACATGATCAGAGCGATGCTGCTGCATTCGAGAAAATCAGCGATTCCAACGAAATTGAAGTTCTAGAATTCTTGGTTGAATCTATCTCCGCTCTTCTTAATGGGTTTGCACTCCAGTTAGAACAGCTAGAAGAGCAGCTCGAGGCGGGACTCTACAAACCAGCAGAGAATGCATGGCTGGCGGCCCACGTCAGTCTGGGCGAACAGCGCGTGTTGCGATTGACGAGAAAGAGAGCGGAGGCTTCGTTGGCGGCGATCATCAAGAGTGGAAATGAAGGTCATAGGGATTCATCATCATCATCATCAAAAGCGGCACAATGCATCAAGTGCAAGAAGATCCTTGCGCGGCCAATGCTGTGTGGAAGGTGCAACAAGGTCATGTACTGCGGGCGAGCTTGCCAGGTCGCCCATTACAAAGAACACAAGGCACATTGTCGAGCTACCGGTCTATGAGAGAAGATGGATAGATTGAATTCTTGCAATGTGGCTAGCTAGGTAGGGTGGGTGGATCGTCACACTGGTGGGGATGTGAGTACCTTGTAAAGCTGGCTGCAAGCATCTAAATGCACCGCTATTCACACTGACAGAGTGTTAGCCTCTATCTACAGCGCCTACTCTCATCGGAAGAGTATTCGCTCGAACCCTGACCGTCCGTGGCATGGAACCTACCCAATTATCGTGCCTGAAGAGGGGTTTCAGCTCATGCTACGGACACTAACGGTCCGAGCGGATCGCTGTACACACCTTGGCGCATCGGAAGTGGATTCGCTTGGATCGTTAGTGCTCGTAGCATGAATCTTGTTACCCAGTCACCGTGCCTGAGCGGGGGTTTAAAGCTATGCTACGGACACTAACAGTCCGAGCGAATCTACCTCGTACGAGACTGCGAAGCCGGGTTATTAATACGATGCCCTAGTCTTTTCTATATAGCGTTTATAAATAAACTATATCGGGAACGTCTATATACTAGGCCCTATCTGCTCTATTAATAGGTTAGTAGTAGCCTCGTTAGTAGTTATTAGTAATTTCCTCTAGTTCTATAATACTAACAATAGTATTATATTCTAAGTAGATACCTATAAATACTAGTATAAGAACTACGCGTATAGAGCCTAGAAGATTATATATTAAATACTATTAGTAGCTACTAGCGTAAGCTAAGATCTATTATAATTAGCTAAATTTAATATAGATACTCCTCTATATTTCTAGATTTTTGAAAATCTTAAGTCTAAATAATACGTGTTTTTCTTTAGATAACTTTACTCTATAACGAGATATAGAATCTAAACAGATATAGACTTATTAGGAAATTAACCACTTATCTGCCCTCCCTTACCCCTCTAATCTCCTAATAGGGGCTAAGAATTAAGAGGAGTATCCTTCGAGGTATAATATAAATAAGGTATAGATATTCTAGCGCTTTTAGTACTAGTAGATACTAATATAGTATTAAATATAGAATTGCCTAGAGGTTATTTTATAGTAGTAGAGCCTGTCTAAGCGCTTACTAACCTAATATAGTATAGTATAGATATCTCCTATAGTAGGCTAATAGGCTATCTATACCCTATATAATAGGCTATTGTTTGTTTGTTTGTTTGTT